>JAPDKU010000041.1:0-238635 GCA_027569715.1 Hamigera avellanea | reverse complement strand
CCCCCCCCCCCCCCCCCCCCCCCCTATTAAACACCCAACCCCAAACCCCCTTTGCCTAATCGTGTGTGTTTTTCTTTGTTTTGCTCTTCCTATTTTATAAACATTGTTTTTGTGGGTGGTGTCGACTGTTATAAATATAAATTTAAATATTAATAAATTGCATGGGTGGGTTTTTTAAAAATTCCCAAAAAAAAAAAAAAAAAAAAAAAAAAAAAAAAAAAAAACAAAAGGAAATCCAAAAAATATAGTAGTAATAATAAGTAAACGAAGGAAAGTGCGATTGCTCCCACCATGCGATGACTCGTGACGTCGGAATAAATGAAGAAAAGGTCCGTTCGTGATGCCAGTAAGATGCTCGTCTTGAAACGTGTCGTCGAGAATTCAGGAAAAGATATGAAAAACATTAAGATGTAGGGACTTTATTATAGTCCCGGAATCGAAGGACATGTCGTTCGCTCGCAGAAGCATTGATGCAAGCGATTGGCGGACGCTTTCTTAGCTCATGGTCGGTTGGGCGACGAGATGGATTCTTGGGTCATTGATTCCACATCGCTCAACGGAGATTGGCGTTGGCCGTCGGTGTCACTCCCGCCAGTACGCATCTGATTCCGAAGAGCAGGAAGTTGTCGTCGTCTCGCGTTAATAAACCAGTTACTGATCTTGAGGCGAATAGTCAGCTTCAGGGACACTGGAATGCGGATGTCGATCCCTCTCTCTTACCTGGCTGATTGATAGCCCTGTGCGCGTCATGAACATCTGCTTGTCTTCCTCACTGGGGTACGGATGGTCCAGGTGCTCGTGGAACCAGGCGCGTAGAATGTCCGTGACGGGCTTCGGCAGATTGCCTCTCCTCCGCTTGTTCTTGGAGTCTATCGAATCTCCCATGATACCGAAATTGGATTGCTGGAGGTGTGGTAGGAGCTGAGGCGAAGCCTGCTCCGAGTCACTCATGTAGGTCATTGCTGCATAAGGGTATGGTGCTTGTGTGTGCAATAAAGGCGGTGCACTGCCACCGACATAGGGCTCTGCGTGTCGTCTGTCCACGAGCGGGCCAGTCGAACCAAGTGGATGAGATTCTCCATGACTAGCTCGAAAATCTTGTGGAAAGTGAGGAGCCCCTCTGGAGTCTGGAAAAGGGTGGCCCGATGCGCTCAAATTCCGATCAGGAAGTGACTGCAAATCCCGGATCGGAGGAAGAATCGGACTGGGTCCACGGGAAGCATGTTGGGGCGTCGAGGGCTGGGGAACTGAGGATGCATTTGCAGTCCTAGCAAGCGTTACGGCATAGTCACGATGAGGATCGCTCAATCCGTGCTTTGATGGTGACATGTGCGGAGTACGGTTTGGGATCGATCTCGGGTCGGAGAACACCTCTTGCCTCGACGATGGCGGGCGCTCCCGTGTGTAGTATGAAGTGGACTCTATTTCATCGTGTAAATGAGGCGGAAGGAGCTGCATTCGATGTTAATTTCCGGTCCCCTTTCTGGTCGAAATAAACTCACCTCTCGAAATGGGGGGAGGGCCTGAGCATGACCAGTCGGTAGTCCAGTCGCATAGGTTATCGCCATGTTTCTGGAATCTTCCTCCGCTTTTGAATCCTGTGACATAGACAGGGTCGTAATAATCAGGACAATAAATGTAGAAGAAATTCGTTCCTGGAGGACAAGAAGGTCTGATGTTAGATCGATGACGGCGACAACGTGAGCCGGCCGGCGGCTTAGGCGCAATCTACAATTCTAAATGAAGGAGATGATGGGAAAGCGATCCTTCAGAAGGACAAAGTAATGTAGAAAGGCGGCGGTCCAAGAGACGTTGGAAAGTTGCGAGGATGGTTGGACGGCAATAAAATACTTACTTGGATTATTATTATAAGCCGATTTACCTCGACATTGCCGCTCACGATCACGATGGAGACAGCTGAACCAAGATTATGCAAGGTTGGAGCGAGGCCGGATCAACAATTGGCTCAGAACCGGCTGGGCAGAGAGAGAGGGAGGGAGAGGGAGAGGGAGAGGGATCTTTATTGAAGTGTTCGGCGAAAGGCGGCGTTCGAGGTGAAGTGCTGTCCAAATCCTGCAGGACGAGCTGTACACTTAAAGACATATGAGCAGGCAAAACCCGTCCAGCTGTTACATTATGGCCGAGCACATCCATGGGAGAGTAACAACAGGGGGGCCCAAAAAAATGACGATCGTGGGTGGAGTGGGTACCGTAGCCACAAACTACGGAGTGCACCATCGCTGCTCCGTCTGGTATCCAGACTCCAGAGGCATGCAAAGCGGAGAAAGCCCAAGGCATAAGCCAGGACCCTCTGAACTTCCCACTTCCCAGTCTTAAGGTTGTCCTGACAGATGGAGCCAAGGATCTGGAGTCCTGCACCAGCTTGGGCTCAAGAATGATATATCATGTGGCGCCGCATCGATACAGGACCAGCGATACCCGCGCTATGTCCTGAAAGGGCGAGAAGCACAGCTGGCCGAGATCCACGACTGCCACATTGTTCAAGGCACGACGCATCGTACGAGGTAGGTTTTGGGAAGAAAAGCGCTTCCCTCACATCTGCATCCTTCATCACGAGCCTCATGATCAAGCCACTGATAGGACACCGCCTGCAAGCCCCCCACCGATGACATGGTTCATCATCGAAAGGAGGAACCTAGGAAATGGATGGAGACGAAGGATGATCCCATTAGGACCAAAATATAGCGAAACTCCTCGAAGCAACTTATAATTAGGTAAAGTGAAAAACCGGGTTGCAGTTTCTATTGTATATCCAAAATAGGACGCGGGATCGGAGTTAGATAACGACTGATACGAATATGCATACATTTTTGGCATGAGGTTGGGAAGACACTGGACAGTGGCCGTGACGAGGCGGCGCCAAGGGGGGTGAGGGGGATGAGGGGAAGGAGGAAAGCCAGGATGGGGGGGAAAACTCCGCTGTACCTGAAGGCCGACTCAGAGTAAGAGAAGGGGAAAAAAAAAAGACAAGGTGTTCTTTCAGGGGTCCAAGACTCCAAGGGTCAAAACTAAAAGTCAATACCTTACGGTAATCATCGAGCAAGGAAGCGTTCACAAAGCTCCGGAGCGCAGGTATGGTATGGCTTCGAAGTCAAAAAATTACGAATATTAAGGGAGAAAAAAAAAAAGACTTCACAAGTGGTTGCCGAGTTCGAGGGAAGGATCGCCGAGTGTCCCTCGCTGTACGATCCACATCGCTGGTGTGTCAGGAAGACGCGGAGGTGAACTACTGGCTGGAGACAAGATCGCAGAAGTAGCTTATCCCAGAAGGTGGAAGGACGAGACTGGCACTGGCAGGCTGCTGTTGCCTGCTCGCTCCCGCTGCAAACGGAATAACGGCAGGCTCGGCTTGATCGAAGCCTTCAAGACCGAGTGTTTCTCTTCGAGTCAGAAAGATCGATCGACGCCTGATCCAGGAAAGTTGGTATCGTCGCCTTAGCTCCTCCAGCACAGGACAGGAATGAGCAGATCGCCTCGGGATTCTTCATTGTCTCCACCCTCAGATTAGCTGCAATCTGTGGCGCTCCCGGATCCACGTCGACCTTGGTGCTCCGTCCACACAACAAGGACAGAAGTTAGAACCCGCGGCAGGCCGTCGACGGCAAAAACATTGTTACTGTATGTGCGCTGGGGGTAGCAGGGAAGAAGCATAACTATACGGTGTGTGTGTGATCGTACCCGACGCTTCAAGACTCAAGGAATGCAGATGAGTGGTCGGAAATAGGGCGGTTGCCCGCTCAGGACGCAGGATCCGTTGCCCCGTGCATATGACATCTCTAATTGTCGCTAGGGGACTGACAAGTTTGGGAAGTGGGTAGAATTGACGTGCTGTGATCCAAGGCGAGCAACGAGGAATCGGACTAAGGCTTGACTATCGTTTGATGTGACATCGCTGTTTGTCGGATGACGAACGAAATCGGTTTCTAACTGCGTAGCCCTTGATTTACCAGCAAATAATCTTCTAGGTTGTTTTCAAGCCCCAAAGTTCAGTTTCCGATCGATGGTTCAGCTTGACACTAGACAGAGTTAGCCCCATTCCACAAATCCAGTAAGCAATGCGAATGGTCAGTTTTGACAGGGAATACGAAACAGAGAGAGAGAAAAAAAGCAATAACAATGAGAAAGAAAAAAAGAATAAAAAGATGGTGCAAGTTAAACACGCCAAACGCTATCTGATAGTCTGATGCACGAGTGAGAGATCTTGACGAGAGGGACCCATACATGACTGTAGCAGTAGTACAGTACGTGGCTGCTGTGAATGGGGAACGGGGCGGTGGGACGAGGATGACGGATAATTATTATTGAGCAAGACACTTAGCCATCCAGAAATGACCCAAGGCTTTCTGAGAACGATCGAATTCTCATCCGTGGGCATCCAATACTCTCCTTCCCTCTGTTGGCGTTCGGACCAGACAGGAGACAGGAATGGGAGCCGATCTGAATCTAAGGAACCACGTTGGAATTGGAACGCTTGGAAGATCATCATCATCTGAATGGTTAATTAATAATAATAATAATGGTTTCCTTGATGGCAATAGTCATTGCATGCATAAGAATGGTCACAAATTTAATGAAACATTCTAGAAGGACAGAACAGTGGACACTGGAATGATTTGGAGACTTGGAGACTTGCAGTTGGAGTCGTACGATCGGGGATTGAGACCTGAGGCACCCAGTCACTTCCTCCTTTAACTAGAGAACGGAATTCTTTTCCCTCCATGCCACCACTTCCCATCACCATACCTAACCATTTGTTATTTCACTTTGACGAAGTGCAACTGACAGCGGTTGCGAGTTTTTTTTTTTTACCCTCCTGTTTCGAGCTTGCTGTTCTCCATGTGTTATTAATGTCTTCTTGGGCCATGGCTCGAAATCCACCTTCCCTACAGATAGTGAGCGATCAACAAGCCCAAGGAGGCAGAAAAGAGCGCCATTCGACAAAGAAAAAAAAAACAAAAGAAGAAAGTGAGGAACCAGATTTATCAGACAGGCATTGATATTTCAGCTGAACCTCGAGATTATGCTTCACCGGCATCTGCCGGCTTATCCAGGAGCACGCACAACCAACCTGGCCCGAGATTTGGGTGACACTGCCCCGGGCTGGTGTTTAAGTTCATCTTCTTTTGCTGAAGATGGAAATCGAGCCGCGCCGCGACTGGAGCAACCCAGTGGCAGGTCAGAAACTTTCCCCTTCTTAGATCCGCCGACCCGCAACACCGCACTTGATGGTCACCGATTGTGTTCTTTCAACTTTGGGAGCAACAAATGGAGCATCCCGGCGATGATTTATTTGGAAGATACTCTGGATGCTTGAAAGTTGACACCTTTGGCGGTGGAGTGCTTAGTCGGCCAATTTGGGACTGACGGCTCATCCAGGACATCCGGTGTCTGACAGGTTGCCGAGTCCTTCCCAAAATGAACAAAAGACAGGAACCGATTTCCTCTTCCCACGAACCAGAAGAGCCGTGTCGACGCCGTCGTTTCTTCCGATGCAGGTGACAGTGGGTGGACTTGGGATGGTCATGGAGGGGCGGCTCCTTTGACAGATCGCCACCCGCAGAGGCGGGCCTGCCATGCCCCTCGAGGAAACCAGTCTGATAGCGCTTTGCGAGATCCGAGATCGTGCAGGATTGATCATGGAGCAAGAGTGCAGATCCACGCCGGATCTCGCAGCACCAGACGGGCTTAGTCGCCGTCAGCCCTTTTGAGTTCGGGGCCATGTCAAGACTTCCAAAGATTTACGGTCACGGACTCGCGGCTGGTCTAGCCAATGATCAATCCATGGCCTGGTCGCCGAGCTGCGTGTCAGCAACACGACGGGAAATCGGCCTCGAGCCAGAATTTGTCATCGCGTCCCTGTCGTGTCACCGTCCGTGGCTTTCCCGGTGCTTGGGATTTGTGCGGGTGGAATTGAAACAAACCCTGGGGCCTGGCTTCCTTGTCATCTTTTACTCTTTGTCTACGGAGTACTTCACTTCATTTTCAACCATTTGTTCTCTCTCCCAAAAATATCCCACGGCACCACAGTCTCCTACACGAGTACGTGCGTACGGAGTACTCCGAACACGAAACTTTCTCTTTGAAAAAGAATTGCAGGGAGAGAAGCAATGACATCATCCGGGTCCCATATTGTCTCATGAGCCAAACAGATCTTCCGAGGTTTCTCCATTTTTTTTTTTAAACTCACCAGCTGCCTGTCGAGGAGAAAATCGATAGTTTGCGGTTCTATTGCATCGGCCAAACCTAGAACCTGCCAATTATGACGCCAGCGGTGGATTTCCCCCGCTTCAGAAAGAATTTCTAGAAAACCACAGCAAGAGTTTTGACTCTTGAGTGTTACGGCAATAATCATAATTATTGGCATTGCTACGCCGTTCTCCATGCTTTAGTCTTCAATATCGATCAATATTTTTCGGAGTACATCGAGGGCAGTAAGCCGTATGCATAAGGTTGATACAAATTACAATAGGAGAGACTAGAGAGTACTAACTACTAACTACTACTACAGTACGGACTACGGAGTAGTAGGACCATTCATGCCCCTGATCTCCCTCGCCCCGCGGCCAACTGCCGAAGGGGATTTTCACGCCGGCACCGCACGGAGCTTTTTCCCTGCAAAGTGTGCAATCAGTTTCCACTTTCCAGTCCAGTTTCCGTCCGCTGCCTCGACTCAAAATAGACATGACGGCCGTTGTTTCGAGGATCTGCTGTGCGTCGGAGGAACCCTACTTCCTTGGGTCTAGTGGGGAGGATCCTCACGAACACCCGCCATGAACAGGTAGTTAGTCAGGTTACAGGTACGTTGTGAACTTGTGATCCATAATACGGAGTACCGCTTGAACTTCGGATTTTGTTTGTACTTGTCGCAACCTGACACGGCGGAGCCCGAGAGGCTGAGAGCCTAAGGTTTCGTATGTAAGGCATCAATCACATGCCGATGTCTTTTGTTGTTGCTTATCGGTTGCTTTGTCAACAGGCAATCTTCGACGCTCTTGTCACGACTCGCGACCGAACCGAGAAAACCAAGTAAGTACCGAGATACAATGGTTCCGGTGGACCAGAAAGCTGGCCTTGTTCGATTTATTTTTTGGTTCCTTGTCTTTTAATTTACATGGGCAATTTTCCCATGGATTACAATCTTCCGTAATATCACATGCTGCACACCGCAAATTCTGAGAAATCAGAAAGGAGAGCGAAAAGGAAGGCAAGTTCGTGCGACAATGAATTCACTGCACTCGATTGCTATATAATATTAGTTGGTTGAAATGGAAAAAAAAGGCTCTCGACGAATATATTCGAGCAACGTTGAATGTTATCATACTGTGTAGGTAAATGTATATATTCCTTGAGATCAAGAAATCATTATCCTAAATATTTCATCGATATATGGCAGCCACGTTCCCTGAAATGATGCATCGCATAGCATGTGATCGAATTTACCACCTCAGAATCCATTCCTGAGCCCAGGCACCGTGCGCAGTCAGATCCTGAAGCCCTCCGACGAAAAGTACCTGCGACGTGGCATCGTACTTGACATTGGCCTCCGGAACGGCCTGGCTGTTGAGAGTCACCGAAGACGGGCTCTGAGTGATGCCCAGCACGGTAACATTCGCGAGCGGGTTGGGTTCCTTCCACAGCCCGGCGGGGGAGGCGACGAGGCTTGACCCGGCCACGTCGAACGCGACATTGAGCGTGGCATCGGGGTTGATGCTTTCGCCATCGTCGAGGTACAGCTTGCCCGTGGCGGTGCCGTTGCGGGTCAGCGCAGCCAAAAGCGCCCAAGGCGTATTGCGGGCGTCACGAGTGGTCTGAGCGGGTTCCTGCATGGGGAGGACGCTGCCGCCGCGCACGAAGACGGGGATGTGGCCCAGGGGAGCAGGAATGGTGGTGTTGACACCTGGCTGAGCATCCACGGCAGCCTGGGTGTACCAGTCGTACCAGATCTCGCCGTTGGCGACACCGGGGAAGACACCCTTCACGGTGTCTGCCTGGGGCTCCAAGACAGGGACCACCATGATAGACGGTCCGACGAGGAACTGCGTATCCACTGCAGCCAGAGAAGGATCGTTAGGGAACTCCCAGGAGAGAGCCCGCATGACGGTGGATCCGGTGGTGTGTGCAAGATGGAACAGAGTATAGAAGTAGGGCAGGATGGCGTAGCGAATCTTCATGGCGGATTTGGACGCTTCGATGACCGATGCCCACCTGTAAGGCTCCTGCGGGATGGCGCCAATAATATTGTGGTTTCGGTAGAAGGGGAAGAAAGCTGAGAGTTGCATCCAACGGTTGCAGAGCTCCTCGTCGGAATTGTCACTGAAACCGCAGGTGTCAACCCCAAACATTGGGATGCCGAAGAGCGAGAACGATAGTGCCTGTGAAATCGAGAAGTACATGTAACACCACCTGGAAGCATTGTCACCACCCCAATGGCCGGCCCATTTTCCAGAGCCTGCAAAGGTGGAGCGGCCGATGACGAAAGGTCGCTTATTCGACCAGAGGTGCAACAAGCCCTGGTAGGTAGCATTGAGAATCTGATGGCCCCAAAGGTTGTGCACGTCGTATTCTTGCACACCATCCACATGAGTAGAGTTGGGAGAGATGGCATGCACAGCAAGATCGTGACCAGTCTGCACGTGGTTGATCACATAAGGAGGATGGTTGACGTTACGCACTCCCGGGGTGGGTGTCGTACGCAGGTACGATGTCGTCGTGGAGCTGCTAGAGACTACTGTCGCTGCTGCAGCTGCAGATTGACTGGAAGCCCCTGCCGAAGCGGAGGCAGCCTCGGTAGCGTTTGTCACATTGAAGCCCTCGGGGTAGCCGTATATAAGATTACCCGGTTCTCCAGGGAGCTTGAATGGCGGGTGAGCAGGATTCAGTTTGACACTATTGGATCCACAACTGCCAACGCAGAAAGAAGAGACTTCGTTCATATCGATCCAAATTCCATCAAATGCGATTTTCTTGTACCAAATGGAGAGCTCATTCGACCACCAGTCAACGGCCTTGGGATGATGCCAGTCGGGGTAGACAGTAAACCCAGGCCAGACGGCTCCGATGTAAAGGCTGCCGTCCGGGTTCTTGATCCAAAGATCATCGACAGCTCCTCTGGTGTAGGTTTCATAACTGTAGCGCCATGTAAGTCTTTGCATCCAAGGACAACAAGGGAATGACGAGAGGTGCTCACGTGTCAGAAGCATTCTCGCCATTGGGGATGTAAATCGCCGAGTCCACGATCGGAATCCAGTGCCGTCCATCCTTGTGAATCTTTTCGAGGAACTTCTCGCCCTCACTGTATGAGTATCTGTTCGGGTCATTGTCGAAATCTCTGTACCCGTGCATGTAGTCAATGTCGGTCCTAAGAGCAGTAGTTCGTTAGACAGCTGACACTTCATGGCTCATGTTTGACGATGTGGGGAACATACCAGATGCTGTCCAGAGGAATTTCGAACTTCTCAAAGTTCGCAACCACATCAGCGATCTCTGACCAGTTGTTATATCCCCAGCGACACTGGTGAAAGCCAAGTGTATAGTACTGCTGCATGGCAGGCAGTCCCACGGTGCTGACCTGATAGCTTTGAGTAACCTCTGCTTGGGTCGGACCCGAGTAGAAGGATAGATCGATGCTACCGCCGATTGTCCGCCAGGTCAGATTTTGAGGCTTCATGAGGACCTCCTGACCATGCGCATTTCTTAGAAAGACACCGTGCGAGTAGGAGACATATTCCTTGGAATAATCGGTCTCGTTGGGTGAAACCAAGTTGTAGGTGCCTTTCTCCTTATCAACCTCATAGTATCGTGTATCCAAGTAAAAGGGATGAGACCCATATAGATTTCTAGTAGAGCCAAGAACAAGTGTTAGGACTGCACGTGTATCCAACATCATTTGAATTGCTCACGTATCAATTGGATCTCCCACGTCGGCTGCGTAGGTTGTTAGAGTGATATTGTTGCGAAGTCGAAAACTTTGAATCCGCTCTCCCAATCCATACAGGTTGTAGTCCCGAGGCAAAGAGCTCACAAACTCTATATATTGATCTTCATAAACCAGGACGGAGCCCTCAGTCGAGAAAAGCACATCACCGGTAGCTTTACGAGTCACCTTGAAGCTGAAAGTGGGTTCATTGGACCACGATAGGATGAGATCACTTTCTGACACAGGCACACCTGGAGAGACCGTAGGTTTGGGCATCAGATCCTCGGGAAGGAGGTACCAGGAAGCATTCGACGCATCGACATGACTGGGGACGATTTCAATATTCAGACGATCTGCTGCTTGGTATTGTACAGTGAGGTTCAATAAGTCGACATCGGTTCCGTAGGCATTACATGGTTCGCCCGCCAGCTTCAACGTGGCTGTGAAGCCCGCATTCTTGTTTTGCACATTGACGGCTTTGTAGCCCGGGCAAACAGACTGAGCATTGACGGCTTCGGGGTCGTCAATGTTGGCAATCAGATTGGCTCCCACATCGGCATCCGGAGGTAGGGTGAATTGCGCACTCGTGGCGGTGGCAGTTGTATTGGGTTCAGGCTTGTGCCTTGCCCAATGCGCTAGAGGAAGCAGCCAAGCGCTGGCGAGGACGTTAGCGAAGCCGACCATTTTCAGCGAAGAAAAAGAATAGGCTCCAAGGCGCGTCGCTGCTGGTCAAGAGCAGAGCGGCGAGCTTTCAAGCTTTTAGCCCAGAGCTTGACGGTCTTATAGTACCTTGGCCCTGAGAACCAGGGCACATTCCACGCGCAATTCCATGCCAACAACAAAGCATTGAATGCAAATGTGCCCCAAAGCACCGTTCCGAGCCCCATCTTGACAGTCTCTGTGCGGTGGTAAATAAATGTCCGTTGAATCCCCGGCGAGAACTGCGCAGATCATGCCGTCCTATGGCCGCTGTAGTACTGACGGTACCCAGTTCCAGTGTTTGCGGGGTACAAGGCTATCCGGGCGACGGCGAAGCTTGAGTGTCCGTGTGGAGTCGCATCCAAAGGCGGTCAGACCGTCAGATACTACCCAGGTTTAGTAGGTGCTGGACTCGTGGAGATCAGGGACCATGGCCAATGGGACCTGCAGCCAGTGATTGGAAATTCCTTGGAGCTTGTCTGCTGGCTGGATGCTGGGGTTGGACCCAAAAAGCTTAGGGAGGCAAATTAACGACGAGGATATCATGATCACCGACGCGAGGACATCGAACGTTCAGAACTTCAGCAAAGGGACAGTGATCATTGATGATCCGATCGAAGCTCGGGGTCAATCGCTCTAGCCTCTGAGAGAGTCGAAGTCTCGAAGAGAGCCGTGAGTCCCGTGACTCGTGAGGGGAAACCGACCGGCGCGAGTCGATCATTGCTTCTTTGGGTGTTTGCTCCGTTTGTCTTTGGCGACGCGAGTTCTCATTGGCTGAATCTCCGACAAATGCCCGATCCATGATCGCTTCCAGACCTGCCGATTGGAAACATTTTCCTCTTGCTCTGAGTCTGCGGTGGGTAGCAGTGACAATGATACGACTTCATAAATGATACGACTTCATATTTCTTAAGTCGCTCTCCCGGTGAGTTTTTTCTTCCTAGTCTCCCTTGCCAGTCGAATTCTGTCTCTCTGTTTCTGCAAAAAACACGAACTGGCCCTTGTACTCAATTATTATCGGCAAATCCATTGTATGGATTCTCCCGCACAGGTACGTCATGATTAATGCATTATTGAAGGCTGCGAAGAAGGACCCCTGTACTCACTGCTCAGGATCCTGAAGGCCTACAGCAACCTGGCAGGTGTCAGGGTTTCCTTGCAAGAACTAACTTATGATTGAACCCAAAATGGATGATAAGTATGGCATGCATGAACTATGAATCGTCTGGAAGCATGCAACGTCAAGATATCTACCCCACTTCAACTATGAAAATCTGGAGAAGAACCCCAGATTGAAGTGGCGGAGGTGGTGTATACTCACCACTACGCAGAGCAAGGCATAAGGGCCAGGATGAATCGCCATGCTCAACTGTGTACGGCCTTCTCTCGGCTTCCCGAGAAACCCACAGAATGGATTGAGCGATGCATGTCTCGGCACGTGGAGAATTTCCCGGATCCAGTGACTGGCCCGTCTACTCCGTATTCGACTGTACAGGGTCCAACTTCGCTTAAAAATGTTTATGCACTGACTGAAAAATCGCGCAAAGAGTCATGGAGAGGCCAGTCCCTGTTGCTGAGCTGGTCAGACCACACCACGCCCTGTTCCTCGAGAATATATTACTTGGTCGGTTGGGCGTCGATGGCTATTGCTGAGATGAAACAAGGTTTAACCGTTCCAAGTCAGGAACCCGTCGATGCCACTCGTGCTTGCCGAAGTCGTCTGCAATTACGGAATAACCACAATCTCGACGCCCAATGCTTCGGCATCCTACGGGAAGACAACTAACCCGTTTCGTCTCTAGACAAATGAGGTCTTCTTCGTCGACACGAGAGTGGCATGAACAGAATGACGCTTGAGCAAGATTACCATATGCAGAAATTCCCATCCTTCAGTCACTGGGCCATTGACTGCAGAACTCGTAAGATCTCTAAACTGCAGACAAGTGCAAGCACGCCACAAAAGCGACTCCAAGACAGACGGCATTGTTCGTATCGAGTCTCTCATCGAGCAGGGAGTATTTTTCGATCGTACCTAGGTAGATCCATCGAATGAAAAGACAGTGCCAATACCGGGCAAAGGCATGTATGTCACACCGGAGGAACTGATCGAGTGTGTGGCCAGGTAATGCAGGCTCTGTCCTCGCAAAGCACGTCATAAGAGAACCTTCTCTTTACTGTTAATTTTGATCGGAAATGCCTAGAGAGGGGGTATAAGGCGCTCTGCAGCATTTTCTCTCGACCTGTATGTTTGACACATCCTTCTCTTTTTACCTTGAATCTTTCGAGTTGGCAAGGACAGACATGAACAAATGAAACCAACAACTAGATAATAAGTTGCATCCCAGAGAGAAGAAGTGGAGGGGCTCCAGTGTTTATGGGTGGGTTTGTATTACATTACACTTAGGGAGAGACGGCACGCGGGGTCTAACGGGGCCAAGCAAAGCTGTATTGTAATCAATGAACCGCCCTAACAATAATAACGATTCTTCCCCATTGTCGAATCCTGCAACAATCCATTCTTAGGTATTTCCTTCATCGCTACATCTCAGTTTCCCCCGCTTCCCGTTCCCCAGGTTTTCCCCCTCCTGTCTCTCCAATCTTGATCTCTCGCCTTTTCTCTTCGTCTTGCTCTTTGGTCACCAACTAACATCCTGGTCAGCCTTCTGCCTTGGTTTTTCAATCCCCCGGTCCTTCTTGCTTATTTTCGCAATGGTGCCCCTGCGTCAATTGCGTCGTCTCTAACGACCAACCCTCTTGTTGCCGTTCGCGATAAAATGAGCCCGGTAGCCCACATCGATTGCTCTGTCCATTTTCCTTATTAGCCAAGTTCTTTGTTCTTATCCACTCCCTCTGGTCTGGCCCTCAACTACAATGGCGTCGACAGTGCGGTCGACCCCAGAAAAGACCCAGAAGCAAGCATGTGACAATTGTCGCCGGCGCAAAATCAAATGCAATCGCGCGGAACCTTGCGACAAATGTCAGCGACTGCTGCTCTCGTGCTCGTACAGCGATGTTTTACGACGAAAAGGACCCAAATTCCGGACTCTCTATCCTCTCGCGCCTATCCATCCTCTTTCCTCCCGCACGCAAGACACGCCTTATAACCCACGACTATACCACCTAGATAAGGATCTCGCCGCCGACGGCAGCGGATATCGCCTGAGCTCACCCGCGTCGCCCGCCGTTGCTGTCACCGATTCCCGTTTTCCTCCATATGACTTCTCTGAACAATTCTCTCGACTTCCGGCCCCGGAGCTGGTCTCCTCCCCGGACTCCTCGAATTCACCACCTGACTCGATCAGTGGTCGAGTGTTTCCTGCAGCAAGGCGACTGTCACCGTCGGTATTGCTAGCCCACGTCAATGTCTATATAAAGTATCTGTTTCCAATCATGCCCATAGTACGACGAGAGCAGCTGCAACTGGATAGCCATCAACCGGAAAGGCTCTCGGCGAAACGATATGCGTTCATGGCAGCCTTGTGCGCGGCCACCCATATCCAGCTAAAGCTGGACGGTGCGGCACCTAGTGCTGATCCGTCGCAGTCGTGGGCTGGTACTGATGGGCACTCTTCGATGTCCGGCGAGGAATTATTGTCGGAAGCTGTAAGAGCAAGACAGGAGTGTGACGTGGTGGACGACATGAACATCGAAAGTCTCTTGACGTCTTTCTTTCTGTTTGCCGCTTATGGCAACCTGGATAAGCAGGACTACGCGTGGTTCTACCTGTGCCAAAGCATCTCCATGGCCTTCACCCTTGGCCTCCACCGGGAATCCACGTACGCCGATCTGCCTTTAGAGGAAGCCGAGGAGAAAAGGAGGATCTTCTGGCTGCTATTCGTCACCGAGAGGTAAGCTGGGTTGTAAGTGTATGGCTTTGGTATATTCGCGTTGCTAATATCCGTTCAGGGGGTATGCCCTACAACAATCGAAGCCCGTCATGCTACGGAGCTCCATCCACAAGCCCCAAGTTCTATGTTCCGATGATCCCATCTTAGCTTATGGGTTTATCAACCTCATTGGTATCTTCGAGAAGCTTACCGTCAGTCTCTACGACTGGATTTCCGTCGGTGGTGGAGACGGATTCTTCGAAATGCCACCTACCTCCTCCATCCAGTCGAGTCTGTGCAAACCTGTCTCGTTGGACGGAGTGCTTGAGATCCAACAAGTCGACATCCTGGTCACACAGCAGTGGCTTCAGGCCATGATGTGGAAGCTTTCCATGAGTCATGCCACGCAACCAGGTGCCAGAGACGACGCTGTTCTTCCATTCCACCTTCCTGTCATGGTAGGAAAGGCCGTCATGAACGTGATCGGTGCTGCATCGCAGGGCGCGATTGATGCTCATGGTATCGGAATGGTAGGCTCTCCCTTTTGCCTGCAGATGTCATTTCAGATGGATTAACCCATTTGCTTCACGTTTAGGAACAAAAGTTGTTCGACATGGGCGTCTCCGTCGCCGATGTCACTCGATCTCTGGGGTCCAAGGCCGCACAACGTCTGGCCGAGTCAACCATCAACCCACGGGAGCTGCTCTGGGGTATTTTGAATACTCTTTCCAGAATTCGCGGCTCCCAATCGTATCTGTTTCCCGCTCTTCTCGAGCGATGCCGAAGCGTCCTAGAATTGGAATGTCCCATTACCGTAGGCAATTTCCTACCGACCTTGACAACTGCACCCGCATCAGACAGTTCGCCCGCGTGGACCAGCGGGGAGAACGGCTGGGAATTTGTCCCTGTGCCAGAGAATCCGTCCGAGACCGACAACAATGTGGATGACGCCGAACTGAGCAGAGCAGCAGCGCCTGGGCGGGCAATCGCCCCCAATCTTACGTTTCAACAGCAATCTCTTTTCACATAACAAGAGTCGTCTCGTCTTCTGTATTCATCGTGTCTTTTGGAATATTCTTCGGCAGTACATATTACCAGATATCCTCTTACTCGGCCACGGAGTTTTGTTGCATCTGAGGGTGTGGGATTTACGATTGTGGGATTTCTGGTTCTCGTCTATCTTCGATGTATATAATGAGCGGTAAACCCATCACCAAGAGATGGAGATGGCTCGACTTATGGTTCTACATGTTGTGCTTTCTTCGGTCGAGGTATCTGGTCGGATGCATATATGGTGGAAGCAAAGGTGTATAAAAGATTTGTAGACGTGTTTGATATGGGGTTGGGCCGGAATCTGATACTCCGAGAGATGAATTAATTACTCTGATGAAATGTATCGTTCCAAATATGTATATGATGGTTGAGATGACTTTTCGTCATTGTCAACCCTACCTCATATCTAAGTTTGGTTTTCGAATGCGTTTTTGCATGAGGAAAGTTGAGAGCCTACGAGTCACTTCGACTGTATGTAGTTAGGTGCCCAGCGCTGCCGCACGATTGGTGGAGTAAGCAACTAAAGTAACGAATTAGTTATCTCGGCATCGTCTTACCACCTCCTACCTAGGTACTTAGTCCCCGCATCTCTCCCCAGCTTGACCTACATCCATCCATCCACCCACAAAAACACACCTCCCGGAAGAGAACCACCACGATGAACCCGCGCGTCGGCGTCGGCGTCTTCGTGATCAACAAAGAGGGGGAAATCGTCCTCGGGAAAAGAAAGGGAAGCCATGGCGCAGGTGAGCCCCATCCTTCTTCTTCGACAAATCTCGAATATACAAATATATTATATATATATATATATATATATATGTAGATATATATAATTAAATTCACCGTGAGCCATTTATTCACATTGATATGCGACCAGGCACCTGGGCCCTACCGGGCGGCCACCTCGAATTCGGGGAATCCTTCTCCGCCTGCGCGCAGCGCGAGGTTCTCGAGGAAACCGGGCTGGCCGTCATCGACGTGCGGTTTTTCACCGCTACGAACGACATCATGGACGAGGAGGGGAAGCATTACGTGACTGTCTTCGTGGGGTGTACTCCCGACCCGGAGGATGCGCAGCCGTATGTGAGTATTTATATATAATTTCCTATACGGGTAGTCTTGAGGGTTGATCCAATATGATATTGATTCACGTTGCCTAAGGTGCTGGAGCCCGAGAAGTGCGAGAAGTGGGAATGGGTGACTTGGGAGGAGGTTCGGTCGTACTTCGATGCGCAGATGGAGGGTGGAGAGGGACAGGGAGATGGTGAGGCACGGAGGCTGTTCATGCCACTCGTGAACTTGTTTAGACAACGGCCGGGGTTTCATCCCGTGACCTTCCATCGAGCTACCCGTGAGCAGATATAAAAACTACCCCAGTCCAACTGTGATGGATCGATAGTACAACGTTCATTTCGTCCAGGTCTAATTAAAAGTCATAATCTATACCCCTTCACCATGCCCAAAAAGAAATTATAACATGTAGAAATATTACACAGTCAAAGCAAAAGGACCGTTGCCAGCAATATACCTGTCCCTCTCTTTCTTCCACCAAGAATTTCACCCGGCCCGCCATATCAATTCGATAACCAGGTCTCCCCTTTTCTTGTCGCGATGAATATACCATTGGCGTACCCGGTCGCCGTCGACGACGGAATCGACCAACTGATAACTGAATTTGTTCTCCTCCTTCATGCGGAGCGGGCCAAGCTCGTGCAAATAAGACTCCTGCACCGCACCGTTATGCACGTCCCATGTCTGCTCCATACTCGGGTCGTCGGGGTCGATGCTCTCGCCATGACGAATGATGGAGTATCCATTCGTTAGGATCCAGTCGTCGCTGAAGTGCCATTGTCGTAGCAGGCAAGAGTCCCCACAGACGTCCGAAACGGTGCTGAGTTTGGACATGTCGGCGTGGAACCATGACTTCCAGTGATGCACCGACAGCGGCGGTTCGCGACCCGACTCGAAGAACCCGGACGCATCGCCCATCAGGTCCAGCTGACGCAGGCGGTGGTCCACTGTCAATTTGACCGTCGTGTACTGATAGACACAATAAGAGATTTTGCGGTCACCCGTCATATCCATGCCCTGGCAGATTTGATAAACCTTGCTCAGCTGTTCCAGAAGAGGTCGGGAGAAGAAGACGCCCGCGCCTCCGAATGCCATCATCCCAAAGACTCCGATCTGGGGTACACTTTCCGACAGACCACCCAGGTACACGGATGTCGTATCGTCGTAGCCGTCCAGCGCTCGGACCAGCTCTGGCATGGAAAGGAAAAACGTGTCGTCGTCCATGATGCAGGACCATCGTGTCTCTGCCCGCATATGCTCGTGCAGAAATCCGATCAAGGAGAAGTATCGGTGGTTGTATTCTTCTTTGGATACCGAGACGGCCAGATTGATACCAAGCAAGTCCGCCTTCTCCTGGACTTCGGCGATCCGTTCGTCGGGCTCGATGAGCGCAAAAATACGGCAGTTCGTGTAGCCGGCCCAGTGGGCAAACGCGTCCAGAGAGCTGTTCAGTCGTTCCAAGGTAGTGGCCACGCCGAAGTCGATGTGCGAGGCGTCCAATTTCTTGGGCCGCGTGGGCACTTGCAGCGTGATGGGGACGGGGTTCAAGCAACCGTCCTGCGATTGCGCAACCCTCTCCTGGTCGGTCTTGTTCAAAAGGCGCGCATCTAACAATGGGCCATCGAGATTCTGCAAAATGGGCAGCTTTTCTGCGGACGGAAGGGCGACTATTTCCCGCTGCGTGTACTGGGCCAGCTTCTTGACCTCGAGCCGATCAAGCGCCTCAATATCGACATTACATGGAACGTCTGATGAAATGGTGATGTTCGATTGATTGTATGCCTGGGGATGTCTGGTGTCGGCTTTTGGCCACAGGACAAAGGTAAACGTCACGATGAGCAGCGATGCGATGACGAAGCGGAGGACCTTCCTCCATGCCCACGAGCCACTCCAAGTTGGCTTCTCGCCGACTTTGAGCAACATTTCTGCTCTTTATACAGTGCACGATAGTGTCTGATGTAAAAGCAACATGCGCATTGCGAATAGCAGGATCAAAGACGGGAGAGAAGCTTGGTTGGTCGTTTGTGGCACACGAGGAAAAAGGAAACTTAACTGGGGGGCCGCCACCAGGAGGAGGGAAAGTCAGGACAGAGGAAAAAGCGAAAAGGAAAAAGAGGGCAGATCGTAGTCCATGGAAATCGACAAACAGGGTTATTATTAAGGAAGAGGGTGTTTTTTCAGGCGGAGAGCGCCATGTGGACCATGGGTAACGAGTCAAGTATCAAAAGGGATGATCATCCGTGGGCCGTCTCGGCGTCTTGAGGCCCTGCATCAACGACTATCTGTCTTGGAGTGGAACATATTCATGTATCTGCGTTGTTATTCGTCACTGCTGAATATGTATGATAGGGATCTCTATTTTTTTTTTCCTTCGCCAATTGCTCTGCGTGGACGAGACTTGGAGACTTGGAGACTTGGAGGTTCGAGGCGCGGGACATGGGATGACGACGGCCGCAGGCGAAGCATTGGGAGATGGTTCTTGGCGCCAGGATTGACATCGGCTGGTTGGTTATGGGGCAGTGTGGGAATGTCAATCAGACGGCTCCAAGAACGACTTGCCGATTCAAGAAGAGACTCGGCGACGAACCGCAGTTCAATCGTGGCATCGTGCTCATAGCAGATACCAGGAAAAGTTGATCGCAGACTTTACAGTCAGTTAATCTTGATCTTTGGACCTTCCCCTGGAAAGGCCTCGACCCTGGTCGCATCACGTGATCAGCCACACTCAAGCCTCAAGGGACGGTGGGGCCATCATCTGTGCAGTGACAGTCACTGCAGTGTGTGGAGACTCGGAGAGTGTCTCCGTTTCTCCGACTTTATCGGTCGGAAAATACTCCGCCCTGAAGTGTGGACAGTGGCAGATGGCGGACGAACATCGCCCTTCCCTTCACGTCATGGATCAACTTGATCAGCCCTCAGCCCCCATCTCTGGCCCCGAATCTCCATTCACCTGGCCATGTGCATTGAAAAATCTAGTAGTGTCGGCCAATGAAAACAATATCGTCTACATCTCCTCCACTGATCCTCCGCTCAGGGGAAAGTCTTTCCTGGATCATGAGAACTACTGGAGGGCGTACTCGCGTACTCTGAACGCTTGGCCCCGCGGGTGACACCGAATTTCCTGTTCAGGGATGATGTATGCTTGGACTGCCAGGTGCGTATATTTATAACAGTATTCGGCCGTATAGGGTGATGGCCAATCATCCACTAAGTTCGTTTTATAAGTCCTTTTCTATCATGTGATTTTTATGCTAGATATACCAACAGTCAACCCCAAGGTATACCAAAAAGATAATAAATCAGTAAAATCTGTCTCCAGGCAGAAACGCCATGGTAATAAGCCTGGAAGGCCTCTGTCCTCAGCACCCCGGGTTACTCGGTACGGACTACAGAGAAATAGTCCAGTTGTCCAACTGACGGGAGAAACACCCGGAACGTGCTATGCTCAACCATCTACTCCGTACGGGGAGTCAAACGCTCCACTAGCGCAAGTCTTCCCAATACGGAAAAATGACTTCCGCACACTGCGTTCGTAGAAGTTGATACTGGGAGTTGACAACTTCAAGCTCAACTTCTCTTGGATAGTGACGTTCCTGCCTAGGTATCCCTCACCTTTACTCTTTCGATACCCAGGTACGGGCTTGCCCTGACCAATACCTAGGGCTCTTTCGGTGCCTCCGCAAACGAGCATCGGCCACATCTGCTTTCCCCAGATCTACCTTTTCGAACCTCCAATATGGCTGCCGCGGTCGCGCAGTCATTAACATCTCTCCTGCAGCGAGCAACGATTGACGATCACGAGGAAGTTTTACAGTCATGCAATGCTGCCTTAGCAAAGTCCAAGTCGGACGTACGAGCGCAACACGCCAAAGCTGTCGCCTTGTTGAAACTTGACCGATACGACGACTCCCTGCGCGTTTTCGAGGAAGGTGGCGATGCACTGAAACAACGGGCTGCCCTAGAGTATGCCTACGCTCTCTACAAAGTCGGACGGCTCAATGAAGCTATCGAGGTTGTGTCGAAATTGGGCGCGGGAAGAGGGGCGATGCATCTGGAGGCACAAGCGGTATGTTGGGTTGCACATGGGAGGAACCCTTGCTGACCATTGCTGACAATGCTTCTCGTCAAATTTAGACATATCGCGCCGAACAATTCCGTCGCACGGCTGAGCTCTACGAGGAACTATCCAAAGATCGGGTGGCACTGAGCAATGAACAGAACGATTTGCGTATAAACGCTTGGGCTACAGATGCGCAATTGCAGTGGAAGGGACAGTCGGACTTTGTTCGTCATAGTAGGCCAACAAGGGACGACCTCGAAGCGTTCGAGACCGCATACAATGCGGCTTGCTTGAGTCTCGCCAAAGGAGAGTTCGGTCAGGCCGAAGTGCTGTTGAAACGAGCTAAAGGTTCGCATGGCCAAACGAGAAGAGGAAGCATCGGCACTAATCATGGTCTGCAGAGTTATGTCGGACTTCGGACGACCTTACACCCGAGGACAAAGCTGCGGAACTTTTGCCGATTGCTGTACAGCAATTGTACGCTCTGATCAGGCAGGGGAAGTCAGAGGAGGCCGAGTCACTCCTCGAAGAGATAGCCATCAGCGAGTACGTGATTCAAGGCGCTGATTGCTAAATATTCGGTATTAACACGTGTGCAGGATTCCGGAACTTTCCACAAAGAAGATCGCACAGAATAACTCGATCCTCGTCCGTCGAACAACGACCAACCCGTTCGTTCTCTACAAGGCGTTCCATCAGACACCGAGCTCTACGGGCAACGATAAGGTGTTCGAGTTCCAAAACAACATTCTAGTTGGGAATACCTACACGGTCGATCTCCTTGTCCGGAAATATGACGGAATCATCCGGTCCGCCTCGAAAGCCCTCTCTCAAAGCCCTTGCCCCTCCACTTTGCCCAGCGTCAACCTCCTTTCGGTCTACAATGCTGCAGCGCATGCACAGGGCCAGACTGGAACTAAGGCTCTGAAGGATGTCCTTGCTCTGCTCGAGAGACGACCTAAGGATATCGGCTTAGTACTCACCGCTGTTCAACTCTATGTCAACGCAGGCAACACTACTTCTGCCATCAACACCCTCGAAAAGTCTCTTCAAGCCCTTGACGACTCTATCTCGGAAGACGACAAAGACGCTAGATTCAACCCCGGTCTCCTCAGCGTGCTCGTTTCACTGTACAAACTCGAAGGCCGCAAGATTCACATTCGATCTGAACTAGCTAAGGCGGCAGCCCATTGGCGGGAAAGGGCCGAGCCACCGATTTCACTTCTTCGCGCTGCAGGAGCATCGTTGCTCCACTCCTCTGACCGCGCAGACTTGGAGATGGCAGGGGATCTCTTCAAGGCACTTTACCAGAAGAACACAAATGACGAGCTCGCCACCGCAGGCTATGTAGCCTCGCAAGCACCAATCGACTACGAGAAGATTGAATCTCAGCTAGAGAAGCTGCCCGCCGTTGAAGAACTTGTTGCCGATGTCGACGTGGATGCTCTGGAGCACTCCGGGGTTCTGCCATCGTCTTCCACTGCTGCTGCCGCCGCCGCAGCCTTCGCCGGTGCAAGGAAGCGGTCTGCAGCCGGCAAAGAAGGTCGCGCGACGAAGCGGATCAGAAAGTCACGTCTTCCGAAGGATTACGATCCCAACAAGACTCCGGACCCTGAGCGCTGGTTGCCTCTCCGCGATCGATCGACGTATCGACCAAAGGGAAGGAAGGGCAAGCAACGTGCCGCGGATCGGACGCAGGGAGGTGCCGTTAACGAGAGCTTGGATATCTCGGCATCGACGGGCCAACAGCAGAAGGCCCAAGGAGGTGGAGGTCTCCCAAGCCTGAAGAAAAAGAAGAAGGGCAAGCGGTGAATGTGCTTGCGCGATTTTAGCTGATATATTACGTATTGGGGCGGCGAGAGAGTACCTATCCATTTGGCATGTATGTATGTAGAATTCATTTTCAGCTCCTTGAAGAGGATGACTCGACCATCATGACATTATAGAAGGCGGGAAGTACATTAGTCCAACGAATTATGTCCACCTTGCAATCTTATCTACATGCAGTCGTTTATTCGATGATTCATTAGACGTTGAAGGTATCTATTTTAGTCTTAGGACGGTATATGCAGCGGTTTCCTCAACCCAGCGGCGTTCGAATCGTCCCAGTTCAAACATCAGAGATAATGTCCGAATGCGGCAAGTGCTTCATTTGCGAAGATCCCATACGATGGATCTTCTCGAGGAAGCGATTTACTCTCTTCTAACACTTATTTAGTGCTAGGTACATTATTGTCTTCTTTTCTTTTCTTCTTTTTTCTCACAGTACTGTTTCTCCAGCGAATACCTGCCGTTGTGACATCAGTGCTCGACGGTATACCAAGGGATGCTGTTCTTATCCTATGTTTTTTTTTTCACGCTGTAGACGGCAATGTAGAGCTAGATAGCCAGTAGTTTCCTAACTGTACGTACCCAACAGCTTATGATTTAGCGTATCGTACTTTCTCCGTCGGGAGTGGTGGAACCGGGAGGGAAAGAAATGCTTCATACATGCTAGACCATTTATTACATAGCCTCTGAACTCTTCGTTAACCTTCTAGACTCGGCGTCTCAAGTTGAATCGGGCGATTTCGATTTCGTCCATGCAAACTTGTCTCGGATGCAATGATAACATTTCTTCGTTTTGCGCAAAAACACTCGCCCCATCTAAATACTTGTAGTAAGTAGGAAGGGAATGTTTATCGGAGCCCTCATGGTAGGGATACAGGCCTTTCAGCTGGGAAATTTTTCTACGAGCCGGCCGGCTGGCCTAATGGTAAGGCGTTGCTCTCCTAAAGCAAAGATTGCAGGTTCGATCCCTGCGTCGGTCGTATCTTTTGATTTCTCCGTCTCTATTTTTTTTAGAAAAAAAAGAAGAAATATTTACTAAATCCTCCCTCCCAACTCAACACAAAAATAAAAAATATACTTATTCCAGGACGATCGATCGATCTTCTCTTAAATAGCACAAATCTCGCATTCATCTGATTCAACGGAGTGGAAAGAAATTCGATTCCCTTGATTATTTATTGCTAACAGAAAATCCATTTGTCATTCATGCTGTTATTACTGCAACTTTGAGTCACCACCGAATAATGAAAACATGGTTTGAACCAGTGAGCTGATAATATCACAAATCCCGTCCATAGAAGCAATTTTTCCCTTTCCACCGCCAATACCTAGGTACCAGGTACCCAGTCCTCATTGCTCGAAACGGATAAGAAAGGTGCAAGATACAGTGAAAACATCAATTACAACCATTACGACTTTAGCGGCGTCAGTGAAGCGTATGTCATACCCTCGCTTTCCTTCATCTAGTATCTGGGTGGAGGTGGGGGCTGGCCGTAAGGGTTCTGCTGCTGAGGGGGATATCCATATCCACCGTACTGCTGCCCATAACCACGCTGTGTTGGCTGTCCATAATTCGGCGGCTGGTTGTACTGGCCAGGTTGCTGGGGAGGAGGGGGAGGTCGGCTGTAGTTTCCTGGTTGATTGTAGCCTGGGGCTTGGTTATAACCACCGTACTGGCCAGGTTGCTGAGGAGGAGGTGGAGGCTGGTTGTAGTTTCCTGGTGGATTGTAGCCTGGAGCTTGGTTATAACCACCGTACTGACCAGGTTGCTGAGGAGGTGGGGGAGCGCCGCCAGCGCGACCAGCGGCCTTCTCATCCTTGGTGTCGTACGATGAATCGATTGAGCCAAGCATCAATTTCGCACACTGACGTTGTTGTTAGTCGACATCTTCTGGAAACAGCCTCTGCAACATAAGCTTACCCAAAGCTCTCTAGTCAAATGGACTGGTGGATTAGCCCGGGACATCTCATCTTGTTCAACCTCGAAATCTAAGAGACTCAGTCAATATTTAAACGCTCCCTTCGAGGATTTCCATAAACATACTGGATGTGCAGTCGACAAGAGCTCCGATGATGGGATCCTCGTCGAGACTGGCAAGGAAATCACGAGCCTTGGTATCATTTCCAACCTGACTAAATTGAAAAGCAATTGCTCCCCGTCCATATGGAGTTCGAGACACCTCGTCGGAAGCATAGCGAATGGCCTGAGCTACGGTATCGTGGGGCTCACCCGCAGGCTGTCCATCTGTAATGGTGATGATAAGAACGGGCTTCTGCAGACGATTTGCCCGAGCGGGACCCACGACCATTGGGTCGAGCACCTTGTTCCTCAGACTGGTTCCCAGCGGTGTCAATCCGGCGAATCGAACACGGGGTACAAGCCTGTTGACATCTTCGGCGCTGCGGATCCCGTCGCCGACCTCCATGGAGTTCATGAATCGCACGGAGATACCATCCTGGTCGAAGGTCGAGGCAGCAGTTGCAACGATACCCAGAATTTGCTTCAGTTGCTCCTTCCGGATTCCGTTCTCTTCGAACTCGATGGAGCCACTGTCGTCAACATACAGAATAATGTCGAACAACGACAGCTTCATGACATCCATGGCGATCTCGATGCCGACATTCCATTCGCGCATCAGCTTGTCAACTTTGGCGGGGGCATCGTTGGCCAAGTCTTGGAGGACCTGTTCCAGTCTAGCAGGCGGGTAGAAGTTCTGAAGATTCTTCTCTTGGACCGTACTGATCAAGAGCTGTCGATAGCTGGCTATCTGCTGCTCAGTGGCACGGGCTGCGGGTGGTGGTTGACTGTAGGGCTGATATTGCTGCGCTGGTGAAGTTGGATAGGGAGACTGAGCAGAGGCAGGGCGAAGCTGTTGGGGATGGTATCCTTGTGAGTTATACGGCTGCGACATGATTGCGATGGTATCCAGAGCACAGGAAGAAAGACCGTCGGGATTCAAGGATCTAGAAGTCGGAGGTCACGACAGTGAGGGGTAGGAGGGAAGATGACGATGTAGGCTCAGAAAGGAGGGAGATGTGGAGTACGAATGATGCAGATGGCGGAGGATGGTTGGGTGTAACGAGATGCTAGAGTGCGCTTACCGAAGTGCTAGATTGGCTTTGAGGGGTGGAGGGTGGAGGCGATCCTGGGTAAGCCTGATACTGCGGTTGCTGAGTAGCACGGGTGACTAAGATCAGCTCCTATTTAGGAGGGAAGGGAGGGGGGGGGGGGCATCTGATGATCTCTGTGAACTTTCACTTACGTATCCGCCAGGTTTTTGGCCAGGCTGCAACGATGATGGAGGCCCTCCTGTGTACCCCGGAGGAGGAGCTCCTCCGTAGATACCGGAATTGGCATTCGACTGTTGAGAAGCTGCGATTTTCGAAGCAAACTAAACGTTCGTATGAAACACCCGGATTAGTAGATATTCTCCCAGTCGTCCTGTCACCAGCTTTTGTTGTTTGTTCACATCTTCCTTTGCTTCCGCCTTGGAAGAGTTTGGCTGGAGCGGGGCAGTGACGCGGGGCACTCGAGCTCGGGAAACACCCAAGATTGAGTTCTGGTACTTACACCCATGGTGCTGTATTTCTGCCTTCTCCAGGGTTCTTTGTTTTTTAGAAGTAGGCACGAGTAGAGACAAGATGGTTGAGAAGTTAAATACGATGCGTTGGGATGATTGCAAGGCTATGGGTCCTAAATAGAACCGTGGCTGGAGCTATGATGACGAAGTGCTAACCCGGAAGCGCTTTCAGCTGAAATCGATCGAGGCTAGCCCGTCATGGACAAGACCCGCTTTGTCCTGTAGAAGCTAGGCTAACTAGCTATCCTTGGTCTATATATAGGATAATAGGAAATTTGAATCATCCTCTGATTAAATCTTACATGTCTACTGTCACGAGAACGTGGCAACAATATCATGACCTGCTTAAGAGAAGTCTCGATCTAGTTATCTATAGAATCATTCTTGATATCACATAGGAACAAAACCTCTCCAGAAAGGGCCTATAGACAGAACAGAATCGCTGCAAGTGTCAGGAGAGCGAATCCGGCAGTTGCCCATCCCAGCAACTTGGAGATATCATGCGCAGCATTTGTATATCCGACGTTAAGTGAATTGTTTTGGAAGCCGACGGTGCGTGACCAAGCAGGCGACGAAGCACCGACAATCCCGCTCCTGGGGGTGAGTGGCATTGGAGCCGAGAGTCACGTCGAGACTTTACTCTTACGTCCTCCAAATGAAATCCACGGGATTATACTCTTCTCTGTGACTGCAAGGAGGGAATTGTAATCAAAGGTCAACGTCTCATTCCTGAATTTGGGACAGGGCTCTTCAGTGATCCGAGAACCAAGAAGAGGAGTCAGTTCCACAGTCGTTTCTCCATTATAACATTTGGAACATATAGATGACTTTTGACTAATGAGGCATTTGGGAAATCATGTTAAATGACTTACGATCCAACCCAGTCAAGTCCAGTCACGTTAGAGGGCCGAATATTATTCTGTGGATGATATTTGTCATCCACGTCGGATTGGACTACTGCGAATCAGGCGAGTAAGGGAAGAAGATAAAACCAAGCTCCTTTGAAGAAATGCATTTTGACAGTGTATTCGGAGCAAAAGGATACAAATGGTAGAGGGGAAGGGACGGGGGTCAAAGATAACTATGCTGGAAACTCCATCAACGAGGATATTGGCGGGGGCTTTTGCAACCACGAACGAAATGTCAGTGAGACCCAAAGGCTAAATGATTTAGATGCCAAGTATACTAAATTTCGTTTATGGTTGCAAAAGCCTCTGATAGAAGACGGAGATTGCATTTGAGGACCTGCCTACACTCACAGCATAAGGAGGATTTCAAGAGTCACTGGAGCATCCTGGGATCCCCGGTAAGTAACGGCACCAACTCCATGGAACCGTTGGCAGGTCAATGCCCGAGCCTCTAAAAGAATAAGGCCAAGAGTACTCCGGGAGTTCAGGGAACCTGTCCGTGCAGCCGCGATCCAGGGTCATAACGAGGCCAGATTCTGCCTTAGACCCTATAGCTAGTAAATATTCTATTGATCTCTCAGCATTTGGATTGTAGCCCTTTAATCCATCCCGACTGTACATACCTAGGTAGGCACCTAAATCTCATAGTACCTCCGATTGTAGGGCTGCATGGAACAGCAGCCAATCAGTGGCCAGATCTGCGCCCTGGCGGTTTCCAGATCGATTCCAAAAGAAAAAAAAGAAAAAAGAATGAAAAGAGTGTGGGGAGCCTGAGGCAAAACAGCCCCGCTGCACTCACTTGCCACCGCCCACCGCCCACGCGTCGTTTCAAGAACTATCCATGATTCCATGGTTCAGTAGAAATCATCGTACCAACAATTGGCCAACTGCAATTCTGACGGCAGTTCCCGCAGCAGCCACAAGATGTCGCCCAGACTGAAGAAGCTTGAAAGGGACTGGTCAACCGTCACTGCAGTCTGGATACAGGGTCACGGACGTTTCCTCCAAGGGGGCTGTGCCCTTTTGGACAACCGTTGGTAACCACACTGATTGTCCTACAAGCAGAAACATGGCCAGCAGGCGGAAAAGCTGAGTCTCAATTTCTATTATAAGGGAGAAGGGGCAAAGCACACTCTGAAGGGAGGGCTGTACAGTACCATCATTGCAGGAGAAATCCTCCAGTGGTCCACAGACCAAGGTTGTCACTTTCACGGTTCACCGTTTCACGTTGCTCTGAAGACTCTGACCGCGCGGCCAGAACGTTCAACGTTCAACCAGGAGTCAAGGACCCTTCCACAATCCACACCCGGGGTCATCACAGCCCCAATAATCCATCCTTCTCTCCACACCCCAAAATTTAAGCTGTTACGCAAGACTATGTCAGTCAATCTTCAATCATAGCTTTAATTTATCGGTCATTCAATTCTCTTTTACTTAAATTTAACTTGGGTACGGAATCGTCCATTAACAGATAGTGCTTGCTGTTTTCGCCAAGGGCCGCTGCCTCGTAATTCGGGAATCTTTCCGCAATCGGTCGACTCGATTTGCCTCCCTCCTCCACGTTCCTCTGCCAGGAACCGTCTGCGGAAAGAATCAGACTGCCCTTGGACGAACCCAATTTTCTTGTCCTCCCCCTGCTTCCAGTCGCTATTGAACTGTATCTTCTTTTCCCTTCTTGTACACAACTTTTCATTTTCCCTTCTTTGTTTATTCGTTTGAAAATTTGTTCCTTTCACTTACCTTTGTCTCGACTACGATCGTTGTGCATTTTGCGGGGATTCTGCCTTCGACGCATACAGCACCATTCGTTTCTTCGTCGATTGACGTCTTATAAACAACGACACGGTTCCTGCGGAGCAGGTTACACGGTTTCACATAATCGCTACCCTCCGAGGGATTTGCAGCAAATGTCGTCGTCGTGAGAATCTCGTTTTTCGATCGCTCTCCTCCGAATGATGACGTCGGTTTGAACATCGTCGGTACGACAAAAATCACCATCGATCTTTTTTCCTTGATTCGATTACCCAACAACAAGTAGAGAGGTGGATAGGAAGGAGAGGCCCATTATTGGAGGACTGAAGGAAACAATCAGAGCGGGGAATTTGGAAAGGGCACTCGGACATTCGCACATTGCAGAGCGATGTCAGGCAACGATTCTCCAACACACCGAGAGGGGAATCAATTTCCGCAAGGATTTTCGTCAGGGGAACATATGCGAGCGGAGGAGAGAGCATTCATGGACCAGACACAACCGCAGAGGAATCAGCTTCGCAATTTGAGGCCTTCAGAAGACAACAGTGACGGGAGGCGGTCATCGATCTCTCCATCTCGAATGCTGTCGGACTCCGGGCGAAGAACATCTCAGCAGCATGTCAGGTTTTCCAGCGATATTGAGCGTGCTCCTGTGGAGGCGCAGACGAATAACAGTGACAGACGACCAGGTTCCAGAGGTCTAACCATCAACACTGACGTTGCGCAATCCAACCTCCTGCCGCCTGTCCGGTCACCACGCTCGGGCGGGACGTCGCCTCTTTCCCCGAACTCGATGCTCTCTCCGCTATCGCCCCCGAGTCCCGACCCCGGTCGCTCGAGATCGCGCAATCGCGGCTACTCGTTGCGGCGGACGATCTTCGCAAAGAACATTCAAACGCAGGCAGAAGATGATCCAGGCGTTATTGAGTTGGGTGAGGGCAGAGGTCCGCAGCCGAGGGTTTCAGCAGAGTCTGGCCGTGCTTCGGAAGAGGAGAAGCATGAGGTGACCGTGGAACCTGTTGCGACGACTGAATCTAATCCGAAAGAAAGCGGCTCGGGATTCTTCTCCAATCCATCGTCGGAACCTCTCAAAGACGGAAGGAGGTTTTCCATGTCCATTGCTCACGAGAGATGGCTGAAGAGGAAGGCACTCAACGCTATGATGGTGCAGCGTCTCAAAGATTTTGCCGAGACCATCCGCAAGACCATTCTCCGCATTCACGACATCCCACCAAGCAAAGATGGCCGCCATATCGATCTCAACCCGAATCGTACTGATCCGTTGATTGACGAGAGAACCGGCAAAGTCTACGTTGGAAATTCAATCCGCTCCAGTCGTTACAGCTTCTGGAGCTTCTTTCCTCGCCAGCTTTTCGCGCAATTCACTAAACTTGCCAACTTCTATTTCCTCGTCGTAGCTATTCTACAGATGATCCCTGGTCTCAGCACAACGGGTACCTTTACGACGTTGGTGCCGTTGTTGATTTTCGTGGGTATTTCTATGGGCAAAGAAGGGTTTGATGATTGGCGTCGGTATCGCTTGGACAAGGAAGAGAACAATCGCTACGCTTGCGTTCTCCGTCCTGGTCAGGGCACCGTTCCGGCAGGTTCAACTCGCGACAGCATTTTTGTCATGAGTGATGAGCAAAACTGGGCCTTGGTCAAATGGAAAGATATCAAGGTCGGAGATGTCATCAAGCTGGAGCGCGATCAGCCTGTACCCGCCGACATTGTTTTGCTGCACGCAGATGGTCCGAATGGCGTGGCCTACATCGAGACGATGGCCCTGGATGGAGAGACCAACCTCAAAAACAAGCAACCGTGCCAGGCAGTAGCGAAGATGTGTGGCACTGTGGAGGAGATCTGCAACAGTGCTCTGCACTTCGCTGTTGAAGATCCAAATATCGATCTCTACAAATTCGATGGCACTGTGACCGTTGGCGCAGAGAAATTACCATTGACCAACAACGAGATTGTTTACCGCGGAAGCATCCTGCGTAACACCGAGAGAGCTATTGGCATGGTCATCTACACCGGCGAGGAGTGCAAGATCCGAATGAATGCCAACAAAAACCCACGGATCAAGATGCCTTCACTTCAGGCCAAGGTCAACCGTGTGGTTATGCTTATCGTGCTTCTCGTCGTACTCCTGGCGGTCGCATGCACTGTCGCTTACAAGTACTGGTCGACCGACGTGGAGGCAGGATCGTGGTATCTTGAACAAGCGAACGTCTCCTACGGTCCCATTTTCACTTCATTCCTCATTATGTTCAACACCATGATTCCAATCTCATTGTATGTGAGCATGGAAATCGTCAAGGTTGCCCAGATGCTTCTGTTGAACGATATTGATATGTACGATGAGGAAACGGACACTCCTCTGGAAGCCAGAACTTCGACCATCAACGAGGAGCTAGGACAAGTCAGCTACATATTCTCTGATAAGACCGGCACCCTGACGAATAATTCTATGCGATTTCGCAAGATGAGTGTCGCCGGTACAGCGTGGTTCCACGACACTGATCTACGAGAGGAAGCTGCCAAGGAGGGAGAAAAGGCGAAGCTGATTCATAAGAAACGAAGTGTCAAGGGCAAACAGACCATGGGACGAAAATCAAATGCTTCGGAGGCCAAGAAGGCGGCTTCCAGAATGTCGAACCTGTCAATGAACATGGATGGTGCTACGTCGATCATGGCCAAATCACAGAATGCCGGAAAGTTTTTCCCTGGATGTCACACTGCAGATATGCTCGAATACATTCAACGAAAGCCCTACACGGTTTTTGCACGCAAAGCCAAGCTCTTCATATTATCCATGGCTTTGTGCCATACTTGCATTCCCGAACGTGATAAATCTGGATCCATCTCTTTCCAGGCAGCCTCACCTGACGAGCTGGCTCTGGTCATGGCTGCACAGGAGCTTGGATATTTGGTTCTGGATCGACAGCCGAACACACTGACTATCAGAACCTTTCCCAATGGAGTCGACGAAGATCCTTGCGAGGAGGTGTACGAGATTCTGGATGTCATCGAATTCTCGAGTGCCCGCAAGAGAATGTCAGTGGTGGTTCGTATGCCAGACCAACGCATTTGCCTCTTCTGCAAGGGTGCCGATACCACCATAATGCAGCTACTCAAGCGGGCGTCTCTTGCTCAGGAGAAGGCGCTAGAGATCGAGAGGCGGGCCAGCAAACGCAAGGCAGCCGAGGCGAACGAGGTCATGAGACGTAACAGCGAGCATCAGAACCGGAAGGACAGCGGTGTGAGGTCCAGTTTCAGCCGTCCAAGTTTCACAAGGAGGCGCTCGAGCGTGTCGGGCAACCATGTCTCTACTCTACGAAACAGCATCGACGTGTGGCTCCGCGACAGAGAAACTGACGGCGGCATCTTGACGAAGGATAACGACAGCGATGCCTACAGCCCACGACCTTCTGCTCAATATGGAAGGCAATCTACGTCATTCTCGGATTCTGGAAGCTCTATGCAAGATGACGGGGTTGAGGACCTCGTTGAAGAGGCTTTGGTTGTGAATGAGGCTGCTGTGTTCGAAAGGTGCTTCCAGCACTTGAATGACTTCGCCACAGAAGGCCTGCGAACCCTCATGTACGGTCACCGCTTTCTTGACGAGGCAACATACGAGAATTGGAAGAAGGCATACCACGAAGCTACCACCAGTCTCGTAGATCGGCAGGAAAAGATCGAGATGGTCGGACAGCAGATCGAGCAGCAGCTCGAGTTGACTGGTGCCACTGCCATTGAAGACAAGCTGCAGAAGGGCGTTCCCGAGGCGATCGACAAATTGAGACGAGCCAACATCAAGTTGTGGATGCTGACCGGTGACAAGCGCGAGACAGCCATCAACATTGGACACTCCTGTCGCCTGGTGAAGGATTATTCTACTCTCGTCGTGCTCGATCACGAGACTGGAGAGGTTGAACAGACGATCGTGAAGTTGACTGCCGACATTACAAATGGTGGCGTGGCTCACTCGGTCGTCGTGGTTGATGGGCAGACTTTGTCGATCATCGAGTCGGATGAGACACTGATGGCTCGCTTTTTCAACCTTGCCATCCTTGTTGACTCCGTGATCTGCTGCCGTGCTAGCCCCAAGCAGAAGGCGTTCCTCGTCAAGACGATTCGCAAACACGTCAACGACTCGATTACCCTTGCGATCGGTGACGGAGCCAATGACATTGCTATGATCCAAGAGGCTCACGTTGGCATAGGCATTACTGGCAAGGAAGGTTTGCAGGCTGCCAGAATCGCCGATTATTCGATTTCTCAGTTTAGATTCCTTCTGAAGCTGCTGCTTGTCCACGGACGATGGAACTACATTCGTGTTTGCAAGTACACTCTTGGGACCTTTTGGAAAGAAATGTTGTTTTACCTAACGCAGGCGCTATACCAACGCTGGAACGGTTATACCGGAACCAGTTTGTACGAGCCTTGGAGTTTGAGTATGTTCAACACTCTTTTCACTTCGCTTGCGGTCATCTTCCTTGGTATCTTCACGAAAGATCTTTCAGCATCCACGCTCTTGGCTGTTCCGGAACTTTACACCAAAGGTCAACGGCACGAGGGATTCAATATCAAATTGTATCTTGGGTGGACTTTCGTGGCCACTTGCGAGGCAATGATCGTCTATTTCGTCATGTTTGGTCTCTTCGGAAATATCACCCTTAATCTCACCGATAATGGTGTCTTCTCGTTGGGACTCCTCACGTATTCCGCTTGCGTGGCTCTCATCAATCTCAAGCTGCAAGCTTTGGAAGTCCACAACAAAACGATCCTATCTGCCATCGTGATTTTCATCTCCGTTGGCGGTTGGTTCCTGTGGAACATCATCCTCTCGTGCCGCTACCAACTGAGCTCCGGCAAGGGCATCTACGACGTGCCAGGCAACTTCCTCACCAAGTCAGGCCGGAACCTGGCATTCTGGGTCGTTCTTCTTCTCACCGTCGTGGCCGTCGTCGTGTTCGAAATCACCGTGAGCACGCTCCGTGCGATGTTCTTCCCCACGGACGTGGATCTCTTCCAGGAATACGAGCAGGTCTTGGAAGTCCGGAAGAGATTCGAGGAAGCTGCCGCGTCTGAATTGCAGCAGGGCTGGGATCGCGGCAAGAAGAAGTCCAGCTTCGAATTGATGCGAGAGGCCGCCGAAACGGACGCCCGAGAGAGACAGGTGCAGGAACTCCTGGCGCAGCCGCGGGTCATGACCAAGACGGCGTCGGGCCGGTTGGAAATGGAGGAAGTCGAACTTGACGGGTATCAATCGAACAGCAACGCTGTTGCCGGCGGGGAAGAGATGAGTCCGTGGAGACGGTCGGTCGATATTCACGAGATGTTCAGCAAAGGGTTCGGGACCATCAGGAAGGGACATTTGAAATGAGCAGGCCCCGCTTTTCGTTCTTTCATGCTTACATGCTTACATGCTTCCTTCATGCTTGTCAGCGTACCGGCGTTGGAAATACCCCCCCAGATTTTTGTTGTAAAACTTGAAGTCTCTCTTTTTGGGTCGCAGGTATAAATAGTTATCGTGTATAGGACTCGTCTTGCTGGTTGATTAGTGAGATGGGATGGTTTATATCGTTTTCAAATCACATCCTCGCCTTTGAGTACATTTTGAATCCGTCTCGTATTCCTGTATAGAAACATATAGAAATAAAAAAACAAATAATCAAGCACTAGGTTCTTCTAGAAGGGATCCAGAGTGCTAGGGGACTCGGTAGGGGTATACTTGATATAGTGCGTGGTTGGTTTATTAATTCGGTAGTTATACTGTACTCTCAACAAGACGAGTACTCTCTAATAAACCTCTTGGATGGTCGAATCCCATTTGCTCACCAGACCGACAACGAGGATTTTACCGTAGACAACCCACTCAGCAAATGTGATCTATGAGACACCACTAAACCATAGTTTTTCAAGAGAAGTAAAAAAGCTCACCCAGGTAGTTTATTATGACCGTCCCGTTGTTTGTTTGTTTTGAGACGTCTTCTGGGCTACGAAACCTCCCATCGCTGGCACCCGCGGGCGGGCCTCAGGGTGGTTTCTTTCAACATCGTGCTAGAATTTTTTAATTAAGGTCACACCCGGGTTCGAACACCGGATCACAGTGTCTGGTTCTAGCCGACTTGACCACTAGGCTATTTGGCTCTGTGGTGATATATACTACTCGAGGTCGATTGATATACACTGTATATGGTCACGTGATTGTATACTTCGGTAACTGTACTCGGTGTTTGGCGGGTGATGCCTGAGGTGTCGACTGCTCTGCCGCGGGCCTCGCCCAGATCTGCCTCGCCTGCTTCCTCGATCGCTCCATCATCTATCCATCGGGCTTCGTCCACCATGGCACTGGCACCATGGCTCCCTTTTTCAGGTTTCAAGTCTCAGCTTCCCGAATGGTAACGACCTAACAATCCAGGCAATGATCTTCATCACCGTTTTGACAAACGTGCTTTTTCCCCTTCTTCCGCGTGCGATCTAACCTGTCAAATTGTAAACCGTGACCCGTCAACGACGGATTGCGGGTCTGAGCATCGGATCCGACTCCCCGGGGGTCAACCGGGGATATTTACTTCTTTCGACTATTCAATTGCTAAGGGTCGTGCTGCTTGCCTCGGAATTTAGAACGTGTTTTTCACATCTGTCGGGTTTCCTCAGCGAGTCACCGACTGATCGATGATCAATCCGCGATCCGCATAGACTCGGACGAAGAGAAGGTCCAAGGATTTCAGAAACATAAGAACGAAGCGGTTCACCTGCCGAACCGGCCTTTGATTTTCTTGTCCTACCTCATACCGCGACCCCCCTGTGGAGGCTGTGGGATCCCACCTTCTCTCGTGGCTGGACTCGGCGCTGGACAGAGGCCACCTGCAGGCTGGTGTCCACTGTCGGCCGAAATCCAATGGGAAGGAGTCTGGTCCAGGGCAAGGGCCATTGCGCCGTGGACGAAACGGGATCGCGTGCGAAGCGAAATCCACCGATGAAAGCAAACAACGAGTCGAAAGATCCGCTGAGATGGTGAAAGGGTTCTAACTTCTCAGGCACGATTCTTATCCTAGCCATAACCCATGGGCCATGAGGGGGCTTGTTGCAGCAGCGCAGCCACTGCGAGCCAGTGGAGGTTAGGGATTTGATCAGTCAGCAGCACCTGAATGGCCGAAAGTCAAAGAGGGGCGTTGGTCTTCCCGTTTGGAGACCACGGAATCACGGATGGTGGTGGACCCATGGACGATGATGGGGTACGGAGTTAGTACCTCTCGAGTCTCGACTCTCCACTGGACGAATGGCGCTGTCATGTTTGGCCTGGCCAATGGTGGCTTGTCGAATGTTCAGGGTAGCGGCGGGTACCTGAATGCTGACGGCCACAAAGCAGCCAATCCTGATCCAGACTCTCTGCTTCTGCCCCCGATCTGATTCACCTGGCGCACTCTGCCTTACCCTCTTCAGCAGTAGTCCACTCCCGACTTGTCTCTCCTGATCTCATAGGTACGAACATCTTTTCCAAAGGAAAAAGACAACAGGGCCTCTCCACTACGGGACAGACCGACAGAGTCCAGACAAGAGGAGAATTCCTGCGGGCTCTGTCCCAGAACCCCCCTCGTCCCGCACATACATTACTGTGATCCGGTGATGACGGTCGGTCAAGAATATGAGAAGGAGTTCAAATTGGACTGCGCAAGCTGGACCGAAGCTGCTACGATATGGAGTAACTATGTATGCAGTTATATTGGGTACATAGAAAAGAAAGAGAGAAAAAAATGGGCTGTCCGGTATCTGTTGCGGCAATGGATCTGTGTGGTTAAACGTGACTAGTGGACCCAGGCTTGTGGCAAGGGGACGTGCTTTTTTTGGCCGGTTCTTCTCGGTTTCCCTGTTCCAACTTCGTCCAACTTCTGACCTTGGGACCGAATAGTTCGTACTCAATAGGCATGGCTAGGCGCTAGACCGTTGAACTGGTCGCTGGAAATAGTAACTCTGCGGAACAATCTGTACGACGCACGCGCTGGTGGTGATCTATTCCCGTACGGAGTACGTATATTAAAATTCCATTTTTGTCCATTTTGGTACGACAATTGCCGTGCCAAAGAACCTCAAGTTGTGGATGAAACTGGTGCTGAAAGAGCGGGAGCTGGAACCTTCAGATTTCAGAAGTTCAGCCAGTCCTCAACGTGCGCACGCAAACTCAATTCCTGGCGGAAAGGGGGGGACCGTCCCGAACGCCCCGTTGCTTGATGGCATTCGACAACTTTGGTGATACTCGACTAATCATGAACTATAACTAGAGGATCGGACGGGAAGAGTGCATGTCATCCAGAGAACAGCATCGAATACAGAAGATTCGGCAATAATTCGTGCCTTCAAATGAACGCGCTATTCTCTGCCCTGCAGACTTTCTCCAACTACTACGTATGATCTACGTATTATCGACGAGAGAAAGTCCGTGTCATCTATGTGGAAAGCGTCTCTGCGCCTGGTTGGTATTAAAGCTTACCACAGTAATTATCTTGTGTAGTTGTACGCAGTACATGCCTGGTAGCCACTAGCCACAAATGTCAACGGAGAAATCGATTTAAAGGTTGTTAGCAAGATAGGCTGAATTAAGATCTCCAGTCTCCGAGTAGGTGCATCGGGGGTGTGCTTCTACTCCGTAGTCGCAGAATTCTCCGCCAGCCAGATGGTGTGTTTACTGTTGACCGGACTGGAAACAGTTCCCGGAGGATGCGTCGCGCAAGGAACACACTGGGCAGCCGATGGCTTCGTTAACAGAATGATTCATGGACCAGAACAGGGGGTAGAAGGGTTTGAGACTGCACGTCGCACGACGCACGTAGAGCTGTGCTGCACGGGCGACTTGGTCCAGGGTCTTCGGAGAATTTCTGTCCAACAGATTTCACTCCAGCCCGCTGTTAAGGGGGAGTTGTGATTTTGCTGCCCTCAGGAAAGACACGAAGGGAACGGGTGATAACTATGGATGATTAGGTTGGATTCTGGAACGAGGGAATCAATCGTTTGACATGGAAAAACGGTGGAGAGAGGAAGCCACTGATGCAAGTTTTGACAAGGAGAAGGGGATGAGGGGGTTCGACCTCGAAGAGTCGAAACTGAAAGGTTCCAGTTTCGAGTTCCCGCCGAAAGGGACGGGTCTAACCCAACTTGACCCCCCCCCAGAGTTGGATTCAGGCACCGTCTGCCAACGGGGCTGACTCCGCCCGTTTCGCTTTCTCCTACTCTCTCTCTCTCTCTCCATTGTTTTCTTCCTCCTCTCCTCTCTTCCCTCTCTTCTTCCCTTCCTTCTCCACCCGTTTGCTCGCATCTCTACCATCCTTTTGGTTGTTTCTTTTCCTTTTTCAATCTTCTTTTCTTTTACTCACACAGGTCTCCTCGTTCCACTCTTTCACGAGGACCGTACCACTCTTTCAACATTCGCTTCCCCCGAACGGACCTGATTCGTTCCCTTTTGATCGACTTTATCCCCCAAACACGGACACGCTCGTTCGAATCACCATCATTCAGTCGTTGACTCGAATTGGCTACGTCTGGTATCTTCGATCATCCAAGCTGCCTAGGTCAGCTGCTTTTTTTTAAAACCATCACAACACATTGACGCCTCTGCGACGCGCTCAATCATCATCCGCTTTGGCATTCGGCATATTCGGACTCGATCCCGACTATTGCAAGCTGCTGAAGCGCTTCCATTCGTTTGAAACCAGCCCATCAACCCAATCTCTCGCGCTTGACGCTGCTTCGAGAGACAAAACTACCCTCCCCATTCCCTGTCATCCTTCTTGTCGGCCGGATCGTCACAACCCATCAACCCAACGAGCAAACGCTATTTACTGGTCGCACCTCGTCTATTTTCTTTGATAAACATTACAATGTCTTCGACAGACAACACCCCCGACCCGTCGACCATGTCGTCCGCTTCTACCACTGCGACATCGCCGTCAGCCGCTTCTACCCCGTCTCCTACCTCTAGCGCCGCGAACGGCCCCCCTGCATCGGCCTCACGCCGTCCTCCACGGAAGAGCACCCTTACCCAGCAACAGAAGAACAACAAGCGTCAACGCGCAACTCAGGACCAGTTGGTTACACTAGAGCTTGAATTCAACAAGAACCCAACGCCGACCGCAGCCACGCGCGAAAGGATCGCCCAGGAGATCAACATGACCGAGCGATCGGTCCAGATTTGGTTCCAGAACAGGTTGGTTCACTTGGCGTTTGTTGTTCATCCGTGTGTACTGACCACTAACGTTTCATGCGTAGACGTGCCAAGATCAAGATGCTGGCAAAAAAGAGCATCGAGACCGGTGAGGGCTGTGATTCTATTCCGGAATCGATGCGTCAGTATCTTGCCATGCAGTTCGACCCCAACAAGCCGGGTACAAGGGACCTGTTTGGTCGGACGGGGGGTTATGGAACGAACGGTGTCTATCCCAACGAGTCCACCCCAGGCAAAGTTGTGATTCACCACTTCACTTGCCGCTCGTTGACTATCGGAAGCTGGCGCCGCATCGGACAGAATGCTATGGATTTGGTGGTCTTCTATTCTCCCGAAAAGGCTTGCATGACATACTATATCAACAACGATTCAGCCGGTTATAAGATCGAATATCCTTTCGCGTATATCAAGAACATCACCCTGGAGTCGGGTGAACCGGGCTCTCAGCCCAATGGCGCTCCCCCAAGGCCGAGCGGCCTCGTTGTGGAGCTGAACCGCCCTCCCCTATTCTACATGGATTCTTCCAACTCTGGTGGCTTCTACCAATGCGGTGATTTCACAGAGGATCAGCAGGCCAGCCAGATTATGGTTCATCACCTAGGCGGTCACCCCAAGGTTCTCAGCGTGCAGCTGGCAAAGCTGGTGTCCTTGGAATCGTTTCAGAATCGCATGGCATATAACAACTTCGCTATGCCCCCTCCGATGTCTCCTCATTTCATCCAGCGACCTGCATCCCAGCCAAACCATTTCGCCCAGGCTTTTATGGGCATGTGCCAGGACAACCACTTGAATATGAACCTCCAAGCTGCTCGTGGGCACAAGCGCCAAAGGAGCCGTTCCGTTCCCGTTGCAGTTGATTTTGCTGCCATGCAAGCGCCGGTCCCCAATTTCAACATGCAGCAAGCACCTACTCACTTCAGTCCTGATGCGGGTATCTTCGCACCGGTGCCTCAATCCACTCACCCTCTGGCTATGAACCTCCGGATTGATACGTCTACTGGTTATTCAACGGACGGTCGGGGACACCCAATGTCCGCTGCGACAACTACCTCCCCGTCGGACTTTGCCAGTCCCTCCTTGTTCGGCGCCGGGGCTCCCGGCGAAACCACCCCAGTTGCGAACCTGACAGCTCAGTTCAACATGCCGTTCATTTCGTCGGCTATCGAGTCGACGACTACGGCAAATTCATCTTCTCCATATCCTGTTAGTGCCGCAGACCCTATGATCGCGGATCATTCGCCCCCGCTATCGACTATGCCCCATGCATCTCCCGACATGTTTACCCTCGGACACGAGCAGCAGCCAAGCTTCTCCGAAGACGGAATGATGCTGAGTGATATGTATTCCAAGCAGAACCTTAGCTTTTCGTTGCCACACAACATGACACTCGAGAGCACCAACTTCGAATTGCCCCTGCATGGCCTGCCAGGTCAATCTTCACCAGGTATTCAGGGCGACTTCCAAGGCATGACACCTTTGGGCAATGTCGACCTGAACACTTTGGCTCCCGGATCATGATGATATCGACATCGGTTTTAACGACTTTTCTTCTTTCCACCCTTCTATATCGGTCTTTAGGCCATTTTAACCGTTTCTTTCGATTACCACGCTCGACAGTCTCGTGAGTAGTGCGACATCGGCCTATATATAAGTTCCGATAAGGATACTCTGTTGGATCAACCAACAATTCTCCAAATATCGCAGCTCAAGTCGGCTCATTCGAGGGCCCCTTGATTGGGGGAGCATGTGGTGATCTCGAGGCTCCTCTGGATCGTCGCGGCCAGGCAGCGACTGACAGGAATTGCCTGACTTTTATTCGATCTTTCTTATCCGTTGTCTTTTCTTGACATATGGTTTCCCGTTTGTTTCTACTAATACCCTTCGATTCTGGGGCCGGTCCTGAAGCGTTTTGCATTAGCCTTTTCTCTTCTCTTCTTTTCCCCGGATGCTCCGGTTGATCTTCTTCGTTCTCGTTTCGACCTTTTCTATATTTCATTCTGTTTAGCAGGTCGAGGCTTTTTACGCGGTTATGCCAGAAAGTTGGACTAAAGCGGCGACTGAGCTTCGTTTTCATTTGGTTTATGCTGGGTCGGCGGGCTAGGAAATATTTGCATATCGTCACATTTGGTCGTGATGTTTCTTTGTTTTGTGCCTTTGGAGCCCTGGCCTTCTCCTTGTATCGGCTAATCTTCCTCCCGTCTCGTCCTGACATGCCCGAGATCAGCCTCTGCGGCTGGTGAGCCGTTGTTCAGCGGCAGAGTTGAGAGAATGCCTCTGCCCTTGACTAGGGTTTACTGAATTCGACTCCTGTTACAAGGCTGCGACGGGATTAGTCGAGTCCTGAGACGAGGACCAAGCACTTAGGATCAAATCGAATCAGGGTTCACCTTTCTGCCGTTGTCGCTTGCATTCTTGTAGTGTCTGTGCCTCGTGTAAGTGTCTGAAATCTAGCTCGTATTAGTTTGGTTCTGAAGGTACATTTCTCAAAAGTGATGGAAAGATGGTCCTTCTTGGTTCTGCAGCACTAGTAGAAACGGAGCACTGCTTCGTGCTATGGCATCTATCGTCAGTTGGGAATGAGCGTACTCACGTATCGCGGAGTGATTGTCCATAGATCGATTGGTATTTTACATAGGGTATCACAAGCCACAGTCAACTAGACAGTAGTATACAAACAACGTGACCACTTCCTCGGGATCTCATATCAAGATACACCCTCCCGTCCCTCCGAACTGAATGCCGCGTTGAAGCCTCGGACGGCATATTCATTCCCCTTCACTGGGCTCCCTCCCACCCCTTCGGCGCCGGCGCTCTCAACCCTTTCCTCTCCCTCAAATACTTCTCGATCCAAACCTCCATCTTCTCCAGAAGATTCATATCCGGCCTCCCGACCTTCGGATCCACGTCCTCGTACACCCCGTCCCTGCACCACACGCTCCACGACCCCATCGTCGCCGCCATCAACACGTCGGTCCCCAAGCGATCGCCGACCACCGCGATCTCGTCCGGTTTACTTACTACCCCGCGCTCCCGGAACCAATCCAGCACCTCGGCGCCGCAGAACGGCTTCTTCGCCGCGCCCGCGGGCAGGCGGAAGACGGGGATCTTCAGGTGCGACAGCTGCGTTTCGAGATCGACGGCTTCATCTTCGTAGGCCGCGTGGCTGCCGGCGCGGTTGGAGACGATCAGGATCGAGTCCGGGTGTTGGTCCCGGTTGAAGGGGGAGGCGGGCGAGGTGCGCAGGGCGTGGAGCTTCGCGAGGATCTGGGGCGGGAAGGTGGTGGTTTTCGCCGGGCAGAGGGTGTTGTCTTTGTCGAGGACGAGGGCGCGGATGGTTGGCGAGGAGGAGGTGGTTTTGGGGGTTGTTGGGGATTGTTTTTCGTCGTGAGGGTGTTGGCGATGGTGGAGATGCGGACCGAGTTGTTCGGGGAGGTGGGTGAACGTGGGGATCGTTAGGTGCGGGAGGAATTGCGAGGGGTTCTTGAGGAGCGTGTAGACGGCATGGTTGAAGCCGCGGATGTTGGTGTTGGGTGTTGCGCCCATTGATGTCTCTGATTTTGTGGTCCTTAGTTCTGAATGCGGGGTGCTAGCAAATGTGGTCGAGATGCAATTGGGTAGATTAGATGGATATAGGACGAGATTCGACGTTATTATATGCTGCTTGAGTGCTATATATTGATATATTGACGATATTAAATGCCAAAGAGCGAATATAACGAAAGGAATTGGGGGGTAATGGCTTTACTGGTGAAAGAGTGAAGGTAAAAAAAGAGAGCAAAGATACCGGAGCTGGGCTGATAAGCTCTTGGCCAACTGAGAAAGCGGAAAGCTCCAGAGCCGCAAAACTCTCCGCCTCGCGCAAAAGCGGTCTCTATCGGAACTCCCTCTCCTCCACTCACTCACTCACTCACTCACTCCACTTCCACACCTGGATCATCTTCAACGGAAAATACTGCGACCTTGATAGAAGTGCCTTTCAAATCAATTCACCACTCCGCGCCCGACTCCTCTCCTTACGCGTTCTTGTCTCGACCGCTCGTTTCACCGCACACGACACCTGCATCTCACAATGGGCAAGCTTACCAGCACGATCGGTATTCCGATCAAGCTTCTCAACGAAGCCCAGGTCCGTTCCTTTTACATGTTGCTATCACTGCGCATCGCCGACTTGGACGCTTCTACGCGATGGAACACCCCCGCTAACCTACGCCGATTCACAGGGCCACGTCGTCACTCTTGAGATCACATCTGGTGTCGTATACCGAGGAAAGCTGCTTGAGGGTGGGTTCTTTAATCTGCTTTTACTGCTTTTTTTTGTCGAAAGATTCCCTGCCGTTACACCATTGATACTCGATCGTCGCATTGGGATGGGACGAGACACTTCGACGATTGGATTTGAATGCATTGCGCTGACTTTTCTTTTCTCCAAAACGAACAGCCGAAGACAACATGAACGTCCAGCTCAAGGACATCACAGTCACCGCTCGCGATGGACGCGTGTCGCATCTTGACCAGGTCTACATTCGGGGAAGCCACGTGAGATTCTTCATCGTTCCTGATATGCTGAGGTATGTGTGGATTTCCGCCGAGTCCATGGATAGATTTACCTTCCAAATAGTCCTTCATTCCTTTCTTTCTTTTCTGAAAAATCCTTGTATACAGAAACGCACCCATGTTCCGTTCCAGGGGCCAGCGCGGCAGAGGTGTTGGTTTGGCCCGTGGTAAGGCCACGGTGCAGAGAGCTCGGGGACAGAGACGAGGATGAACTAGGATACCATTGGATGGGCGTTAATTTCTCATGTTTGTTGGTGATAAAAAAAAAGAAGATTTCGTATTTCTATCGCTGCGGAGGGTCGTCGCCATGAATATACCCCGCATTCATCTCTCGGACTCCCTGGTTTTGCAGCTTCTGTGCCTCACGGGCCTATATAAAGGAGGAAGGACAATCGGGTGCATTTTACTCCACGCATGAAGGAAGGCCATTTGGTAATGGATGCTTCAGGGCATCTACTTCAAATGAAATGAGGCCGCCGGCACGAAGCGATTGGCCAGATACGAATGTGACATTGATTCGTGGCATTTGGAAGATTTGGGGTTGTCGAGTGAACCGAAACCAGAGGAAATACAATCCTTCGTATTCATCAATTTTCAGTGTAGAATGTTCGATGTAGTAATCAAATCACTTGATTGGTGTCCAGCTCCGCCGTTCTTCCACCTCCGCCATCCGCTCCCCGCAACCGCCGCAATCTGAACCACCTTGACACTCACATCAACAACTCGGTCATGGCGCAAGACTGATAGTTTTCGCATTCCCCATAACCCACATCTATCGTCTGGATCAAGGAATAACGACTTTCGACTCTTTCTCCCTAAAAAAAAAAGGAAAAGAAAGCGCAAAATCGTCTCCCTAGAAACTGACACCAAACCCAACCCCAAATATTTCCTCCTTATCACCATGACCTCCGCCTCCAGTTCAACCCACCCCCGAGACTCTGCAGGCCAGACCGGGGCGAAACCCATCTCCAACCCACGCCGCCTCCTCATCCTCTCGCCATCGTCGCATTCGCTCTCGACGATCCCTCCCCTCCTCCACTCCCTGACCGGCGTCCACGTCAAAGACGTACCCCAAACTTCCCCCTCAACATCCTCCGACCACATATCCACAACGACTCCTCCTCTTCCTCCTCCTCGAAAGACCAACGAAGCTCCGCTTCTCCCCTCCACTACATTCGCAGGCTACACGACCCACGCCCCGCTCCGCCTGCGCACGAAATACTACGCCGCCGACGTGCCACTATGGGTCGACGAGATCCCGCTCGCCTCGGCAACGACGTCATCGAATGTCTCGTCGACGGCGTCGCAGTGGAAAACCGAATTCGCGGGCCCGGACGCGCGTATCGTCCGCGACGCGATCGGCGCGGTGATCGTGTGCGTGCGCAATCCGGACTCGACGTCGGCTGATGCGGAGCATGATCCGCCGGAGGGACGAGCGGATGTGCGCGCGCTGACGGAGCTTTTCAAAGCGGTCGGCGAGGTGAAGGCGCAGATCGAGGAGGAGAGAGGTGGCATCGGCGAGGTGCCCGGGTTGGTGGTTCTCGTGGGGAGAAATACGAGGAACAACAAGAGCGGCGAGCGTGGTGGTAATGGAGGTGAAGATGTCGATGGTTTCGAAGAGGTGGAGGTTCAGGAGCCGTTTTCGACGGCGTGGTGGGAGGATCGGTTGTATGATTGCGGGGTGATGGAGTTTGAGGTCGTCGGGTGGGATCCGAAGGAGAAGGAGGAGGAGAGGAGGAATAAGTTTGGAGGTTGGTTTTCGAGTTTTTTTTTTCTTGGATGTGCTTGGACTGGACTGATTTGTTTGTCTACGTCTAGAATTCGAAGGAATGCGACGGATCAGGGAAATCCTTGAAACGCACGAATGGGCGGGGACCGGCGACCAGGATGAAGGAGACGAGTTAGGGGGTGATCCCGACGACGATTTCCTCGGTCTCGACGAGGAGGGAAACGGATTCAATTTCGAAGTCAACGAGCTGGAGCGGGAAATGCTCGGGTTGAGGATGGCTATTGAACGGGGTGGTGGTGATGGTACCGATGAAGAGGATGACGACGACGACGACGACGAGCTTCGAGTGGAGTCGTTGGAGGCGCTTATGTGGCGGATGAAGGCTATCAGAGGTACGTTCACTTACTTGCGATCATCATCGTGTGATACTCCATGGATATGTGGGTTTGGCTGACTGCTCCGTTTTAGATATGAGCGAAGAGTTGCCGGAAGGCGAGCGCAAGAAGTTCGCTGCGAAAGCAGTGCGAGAGATCATGAGAGAGCTGTAAATATAGAATACTCGGCATCCGAATAGAACAATGCAAATATCATCAATCGTAATAACTAATTGTCTATTGCATTGAACACTATATTTACATTCACGTCGAAGCGGCGGGTAGGTACCCTGTAGGATTAGGGTAGTACACAAGTGCGAAGTATGGCTCGTTGAAAAATGCATCCCCTTGGAACAGGGAATACAAGTTGAAAGATTATAAACAGTTTCGTTTCGCAGTACACATAACAGCGGCATCTCTTCGTCTCAAGAACTCTACGCATTTATATCTATCGTCCACCAAACCCAGTAAGCAATATACACACAAGAAATGGTTCGATCCCAGCAATTGGAGAACCGGATCTAGGGCTTTTAGACTGTTCGAAAGCGAGTTCAATCAGTCAGCCCTTCTCTTTCCTCTCATGACCTTGCGTCTCTGCGCGATCATGTGCGTGTACAGGATGTAAGACCCTGTGAAAATGGTTAGTAGCCGTTCGCAGCCGGGCAATGAGTAAGAGTCCAGCGGAGTTCAATCATACCAGGAACATAGATAACGAGGACAATGACCAAGAACCACCGGTAGAGAGGGTGGAACTCAGCCGCTCTGCTCAGCGACAACACGACGAGAATGCATTCGCTGGAGATTCCAATTGGGTACAGCACGTAGAAGGTGTTGTACCTATGGTCCATCAGTACGAGTATCAGGAAAAAATCATGAAGGGCACTCTCACCTCAACCAAGTCCACCAGCTCGGCACTCCCTGGCCCCAAACCTGCAACGCAAAGAACCCGTACCGAATGCACTCCGTGATGCCCCACGCCGCGAGACAGCCCAGGAAAGCGTAATCGCCCGGCTTCGCGCCGGGGCCCATGATCGCGCCCGATCGGTCGAAATCCGCATAGTCGCCGCCGAGGATGCCGCCGCGGCCGTCGCCGCGGTCCTGGAAGGGGTACATCACGCCCCAGACGAGCAGGATGCGGCTGGCGACTTGCATCGCGGTGGTGAGGACGGGGGCGCGCACGATGCCGAAGAGGCTGTGGAGGATTTCCAGAAGAGCCAGCGATTGCGCGGTCGTCAGCAGCGGGGAGTAGACGTAGTTGAAGATCGCGGGGAGGTGGCCGACGGGCGCGAGGAAGGGGATCAGGAGCGCTGCGCGAAGCGTGCAGGCGGCCCAGAGGCAGAAGCTGAGGGCATTGTAGGCGAGGAGGTAGTAGCGGGTGAGAGGGGAGGTGGATGGACGAGGGGCCGAGGAGGCGTTGGAGAAGGTTGATGGTGGCATTGTTGCTTGCTTGTATGTTTCTTCTCGAGGGAATATGCACTTTGGAGGTAACTGTCGGTCGGGTATGCGGGTGCTTGACGTAGGTTCGAGATGGCCCAGATTTCTTTCAGGTCGCAGCAGATGCCAAGAAAAACGATGGATGCATCGAAGAAAAACCTGCCGGTGTTGACTATTCACCCAAAAACCGACAATTGACCTGCTGCTTAGGCGAGTGTTTGCGACGCACCAAACGGAGGATGAAGATCAAATTATCTCCAGTCCTCCGTAGTTCCTGTTGAGATGCCGCGGTTGTCCTCAACGGCGATCGCCATTTGTTGTTGGGGTGGCTTATGTAATGGACCTTAACCCTGGCGGATGGAGCCAGGCCTAGAACGGACTAGCGGGAGTGAAGCACAGAGACGAATTCTGATTGGACCATCAAAATTGAAGCTTTCCATGGCAGGTAAGTATGAGATAGGAGAGTGAGGTCCATGCTCCAGGTCTGGGGATTTACCTTGGGTCCACTCTTATTCTAGAAAGACGAACGGGTTGACATTCGATAGTTACAAAAATCCTAACGTCGATTCTTTGGGTTGCACGAATATCGAAATCATGTGACAGACCCCTGTCCCTGCCGGCTTATTCCCCAGCCACCTGTCTCAGCTGCCATTGTTTGCCTTACACAACCGATATCCTCAAGAAAGACAAAACACTGCGTTTTATGACCTCTCAGCTCAGATAGATTCTTCTTTCAAGGCGGAACAAAAGAGGAAGAAAGAGACAATAATAAGGCATTCCTCGGTTCTACAGTGTGTGTGTAGTTGTTGTGGTTTGTAAGATTGATTGATATGGCGGAATTTGCTTCCGAGGTCAAACCAATGTCGGTGGACGTTCTTGAAAAGGCCCGACAACCACCAGGACGGTCAACGGGTATTTTTTTGAAGGGTTAGACAGAAAAGAGAGGACCTGGCGTAGCATCCAGAAAATGATAACGATGGAAAAAAAATCCAGGAAGGAAGGACTGCGATACTATACTGACCAGATCCCAGCGGGGAAGAAAAGAAATTCCACTTATTTTTCTTCCATCCTCTAACAATGACATACCGAGATTGACACTCGGCCGATGGCCGGCGGTCACCACAAGTCAATTCGAGAAAAGGAAGCTGCCAGGACTAAGGTATGCGCTAAAGATACACTACTAGCCGGACTCGTCTCAAATTTGGTGCGCTCTTTGCTGCTCCTCCATTGAGTAATTGGTGGAGAGTGCAGGCCAGAATTGTTGTTGCGAAATATAACTGTACGGTACGATGGAAGAGTCGGGAAGTTGAATGCGAGAAGACGATGGATACACGTTCTCGATCCACGGGTGAGGCGTACAACGGAGTCGGCACACGCAGTGGATGGTCCTGAATCGAAGCGAGGTTGGGGGAGCGGGAGGTTATCGCAATTTCGTCCTATGCAACCTGATGTCATGGCCCGAAGGTCTGACCTGCGATGATGTCGGCCTGCATAAGGCGCACACACATACCCCATAGCGTTCGCTATATGATAACTTACTGAGTTACTCGTACATGATGATGCATTTGAGAATGGAAGACAGCTGACTTCCTGGCCTCGTTGCATCTGACCACCATGACAGGGTTGTTGTTGAACATGTCTCCTCCGTCCTTACCTACATCCAATCTTCCTGCTAAAAAGAGCATCAATCAATCCCCCACTTCAACTTCCAAGGAATTACAACGATGGCTCATTCGGCCCGTAGACTTGCCTAATCTCTAGGCCCCAAGGTGGATCAGACAGGTCGACCGAGTCCCAACACTGCGAGAATTGTCCGTAAAGGAGGGTTGGCATTATTGATTGAGGTGTAGTGTAGATGAATGAAAGTCCGTATTTGTCAGCCCCGAGATCTCAGTTCTCCCGAATTCCCTCGTGTTGGATGATGCAGTAGTCTGTTTCCCGGTGGTCGTTTCTTTTTCTAAACCTAACCTGGATGATGACTGATAGTGTGTGAGGTTGTTCATCATGGTCTGAATGGGTTTGAATAGGTATCTGGAAAAGTAAGATGTTATCATCTGCTATTCAAGAGGTTCACGTTCTGATGGTCAGTGCTCATTGTTATTGTATTTGTTGCGTGTAAAAGTGCCTGAACCGAAGTTAAAAAGGCCTTTCCCCCCTTTACCTTACAAAGGCCGAGCCGGAGAAAGTCTTGGCTCGACGTCAGCGGCGCCAGGGATTGGCGGCTGCAATGGCCGGAGGGAGGCCCCGCCTCGACGTCATCGCGCCACGCGCTCCCAGAACGACAAACGGACCCAACACTAAAAATCCCTCCATCACTGCCCCTCTCTCGCGGCCACGAGAAAGAAAAATTCGCTCTCAATATTCATCCCACAGGTCAACACTTTCTAAGCTGGAGAACATCTCATTACCTCAATGCCATGCCGGTGTCGATAGCTGTCTCTTTAATCAACACTACTATGAATTGAACGATCAACAGAGTGCATTAGATTGCTCCGTACACGCGGTACAACCCGAGGGACCGGTGACTGCTTCCGAGATATGACGAACTCGAACCAGATTTCCGACCCCCTTCGTGTTGACCAGTTCTTTTAAATTCCCGCCCTCTTAGTTCATTGCACCCCCGCAATGCATTGGAAACTGTGGAAAGCCGTGTCACTTGAACTGAGAAACGACTTGATCCCAGACGGTCCTTGGGGGCCCAGACCTCAGCTCTCCCTTCCCGGCGTCGTATTGCTGTCCATCTCGCAGTTTCGATTTGTCTTGAACTGTTGCCGTTGAATTAGATCCCAACAGGGTCTGATCTAGTTCGACGCTATTCTTCAGTTGACAATCTGAAAGCGCTCGCAAAAGCAAATCCGTCAACGGCACTTGTTGGTGGACAACGAACAACAATAGGAGCCTCCCTTCCCCGGGAACAGTTCGGGAATGACACTAGTCCTCCTTAACCAAGGGATCAGTGCGGATTGGACAGGCCCGTCTCGAACGAGATGACCCAGAACCGCTTCGCATTTTCCACGTGTATGCAGCCTTGGAGGTCGTAACCTTCGGTTTCCCTTGTGATCTCATCTGGAGGAGATGATGTAATATTATTTCCTTCTGGTCACAGAAATAAAAGGACCGCGAAAAGACTTCGGGAACGAAGACATAGTACCTAGGTAGTATTCGAAACATATTTTGGCGGGGAGGTAGGTGTTTTTTGCTGGATTTCCTAAGATTTGTGGAACTCCACTAGGTGTTTGTTACAGTGGAGAGACTGATATCAGGTCCCAAGGGTGCCAAATCGCGCGGTTCAAATTGGGATCAGAAGTTAGAACTTAGAACAACTCACTGGGAGGGACAAAAGAAGGTTTAGAAAGAACAAAAGAAGTAGAATCTAATCCCATGTGGAGTATTATCTACAAGAGGATTCATAGTTACCATCATTACTGTATCAAGTAGGGAAACATCGATATAGGCCGTCCGTCAGTTATGACGATTGCCGAACCGATCCATAGAAAATTGATTCGGCTGTTTTGATGATCGAGAGAAAAGAAATTCGAAGAAGAAAAGATGAGCAGATCACGGAAAGCCCAGAACAAACAGTAGCCCATCATCTGCCGCCGATTGTCCTTTGGTAATTCTGATCTTTTTTTCTTTTTTTCCTTTTTTCTTTCTTTTGTTCTGTCTGGCTGGCATTGTTGCGCTCCCCCCGCCTCCCTCAATCGTCAACTTTGGTGCCGGGCTCCTTTTGCTTCTCCACCGTCCACTAGTTTTCGACTGCTCTTCGAGCTTCTTCCTCAACTCAGGAGCCCACACTGCCGGCACCCAATAATTCAACCGCTCTTCGCGAAAATCCTCCTGTCATTTTCTGTTCTTTCTTGCGGTGACATCGGGCATGCTGTATTTCCTCTCTCGGTTGTTCCAGTGCCATCAAAGGGCGGTTTAGTACGATTTTCCCTGCAGAGCGAACCCACCGACAACCTCCGCCGCCCACTATTCTTCCTCTCCTCCACCCGCGAAGCGCGCAACTGAACGAACACTGCTCCTTCGTTCGGCCTTAGCCAACCCCCTCCTACCACTAGTCTTTGTTCTTTTTCCCTCATTTCTTTCCTTTTTCCCCCTTATTCTTTAATTTACGGGTGTACAGTCCCCAGGGCAATTGTGTATCGATCGCCGATAAGGAAGCTAAGAAAGGTGCTAGGTACCAGGTGGGATACCGTCCCTCTCCCTCTCTACCCCTCCTTCTCCCACCAGCGTGGAACCACTTTGGGCTGCGGCCTTCTGTGCGTTTAAAACACCTGTTGCCAATCCTTCGATGTATACCTCTTCCATTGTACTCCTCTAATAGCTCCCCCTCCGGGCCTTACTCTCCCAAGACAAGCCTCGAGCAACTGCTGACTGTGGCGCACGGTTAGTTCGCTTTTGGTTTAATCCTCATATCTCTCTTCTGGACCAGCCAAGACGCTTGGGCGTACTAGGAGCATTATACGGTTCTGCTTTCTGCCGCCGAAGGACTTCAGAAGGTGAATCGCATACCCTCTCATCCCATCACATACCCAAGTGGACGTCGGGCCCTACTCTTCTGTTGCCCTTTGGTGGTTTTAACTGTGGCTTGTCATTGCGCCTTTGTAATACCTTCGCAGTGTAGAGCACTGCAGATGCGTATGCTGCTGTGGAATAGTATCTGATACTGCTGTAACCTACCTGGCGTCATTTCCGTGCATATTACAGCGTTTCTCGGAAGTGTACTTCCTGAGCTAACATTGGAAGAACAGATTCGCTCAGTGTGAACATCACTCGTCGATTGCTTTCACTTGGGATATCAGACAGACTGTCCTGGAATCTCCGCTACTCGATCATCCGATTCACCAGTGACGTCGTTTAAAGACGCCTATATTGCTTCATTTCCGTCCTGTGAGATCCAGTATCACACAGCGTCCATCCTCGACTTTCATCATCAACTTGTCCAACATTCCGTGATCTTGGCCCATCGATTCCTGGGAAGTCACTGCTTCAGCAAGGCTCTCTTTGCCTCACTTCGAACTTGAACCTCTAGATTTACATTACGCATACTACACATCTCCACCATGGCACCCACCACAACTACCGATACCAAGGTGGCCAACAAGGCCACTGAGGAGAAGAAGGAAGCGGTAAGTGGTTTGGAATTCGGCCAGGTCAGACGGACATCATCTTTGCTAATTACCAGAGCAGCCTAAGGATGAACCTTTCAAGCTTTCCGATTTTGGGGACAAGATTGATATATCAACTTTTGATCAGATTCTAGAAATGGATGATGACGATGACAAGGAGTTCAGTCAGAGCATTGTGTATGGATTCTTCGATCAGGCTGATAGCACCTTTGAAAAGATGGAGAAGGCTTTGTAAGTGGACTTGTACTCCTGTCCTGCATCAATGATTTTCCGTCTGGTTCTCAAACATCCAGAGGGTCTCAGCTGCTAACCACAATTTCTGGTTTACAGGAAAGATGAGGACCTCAGTGAGCTCTCTCAGCTCGGACATTTCCTCAAGGGCTCATCAGCAACTTTGGGTCTGAACAAGGTCAAAGAGGCATGCGAAAAGATTCAGCACTTTGGAGCCCGCAAGGATGAAACCGGTTCCTCTGACGAGCCGGATGACAAGGCTTCGTTGGATAATATCAAGAAAACCTTGGCGGAGGTCAAGCAGGACTATAAAGAAGTCGAAGGTCTGCTCAGAAGGTTTTACGGAGAAGAGCCCGTCGCCAACGCCACCGAAGCCAAAACCTCGTCCTCCTAAACCTTTTGAACGATGCCCCGTTGCCATTCAGCAATTTACGTGGATAGATGGTAAGTTTGATTGGAAATGCGGCTTGCAGTACATGATTTCTCGACATATCACACCTCTTGTCTCTTGGGCAAGATCGGCAATTCACACAAAATTGAAAGCGCGGTCTATATTCTTGAATAATTCCTTATTTTGCAAATGTCTGCTGTCTCACTTGCTATGGTAATGCGTATGAACGATGATGATCCAAAGGATACCCGATGCTGAGGGTCCAGTTTCTTGCGTGCCACCGGTGGCTTTATGACCGGTGATGCTGTTTAGCTAATGGCTGTTGATTGATCAATAGAATTCCATGTGCCAAAGCAATGGTAGGCTATCAAGAGAAGCAAAGGAACTAGTATGACTCGGACCATGGTCATTTTCTTTGCTCTACCGGAGACCTAGAAAGTCTTGTATCAACGATCTTCCATCTGATGTCCCAAGGATGTTGGCTGGGTCATAGTAATTGTACTCAGGAACTGGGCGTGTCAAGAGAGAGAAGTGGCAGCAGTCCGTTGAAAACAGAAGGTGCATCCATGCCGCACGTGATGGTTCGCGTCTCTATCAAGGAAACCTCAAAAGTGTTCAAGAAATCGGCATGGCTTGGTACTGTTTAAGTCATTCAAAATTCATCTTCATCTTGGCGATAACCTCAAGGTTCCTAGCTGTATCCAGGAGATCAAGCTGGAGAGAAGGAACGAAGAACAGAAGATTGCTAGTGAACGCGGGGAATATAAGGGAAGCGGGGCGGCAGGAAGTCGGGGAGTTGAAAGCTTGTAATAGGTAATAACAATTTGATATATCCATGGTTGACAAGGTTGGAATTCAGCCATAGCATCAAATCAGGTGTATCAGAAGCTATCCTAAACCGGTAAATCAAAAAGCAAGCGCGTGTGGCCAAGTGGTAAGGCGTCCGTCTCGTAGGATATCGTTCCTCCCGACTTCAAACGGAAGATCGCGGGTTCGATTCCCGTCATGCGCATGTTTTGTTGTTTTTTTTTTTTTTTTCCCCCTTGGTGGTCACGGCAAGTAGGTACCTGTCCTTCGATCGTACTGTTTGGTCAGAAATGAGAGACAACCGCCGGGATCGGGACATTGCAGCGGCAAAGCACACCCGTTGATCTACGACGGTCTCATTCCGAATCTGCATGCCATGCAGGAAGCGATACGACCATGCGAATCAATCAATCAATCGGCAGAGGCCCCGAGCTTCACGAAATTCACTTCTCCGCTCACAATCGGATGCGCCCATTGTCATCAGGGCGGGGGAGCCGGTCCCAGACAGCAGAGACAGGGGGATCGAGATTCGATAACATAGGCTTTGTAGGTAGGAATCAATGAGACGCAATGCCACAAGGAGCCCGACCGCAATTCCGAGTGGAATAGAGGCACTTTTTTCTTCGGACCATTGAGTATTGTCCTTTTTTTTTTCATTGCATTTTCGTCAATCACGAGGGATGGTATGGTGTATGTCATACGAATGAGTTGCAAACGAGAATAGAGCGCTGACGCCGAAAAAGCAACCTTTTTTGTCTTCTTGCCCTCGGTCAGCAGTGAAACCAACCTGGCGGACAACTCTGCATGTCAACCCAAAGCTCCCGCTGACCAGCTGTGGTGCTGGTGGGCTTCCTCCACATAGACTATTCCTGCCTCGAATTTTTGGGTGCGGAACTTGACATTGTCGCACAACAGGGATGATCTGGATGGACAATGAGTGTCTGGTTTCTGCGGAGACTTTTTCGGTCCGATGCACGAAATTCCCCAGGCCACAAGGTCAAGGATGATCGATCATTTTCATTTGGAGCAATGGGCAAAGAAAAAGCGTCGCTACTGTCATGGCGAAGTATGGTACCCTAGATGGAAAAGCACTCATTTTCGATTTTCTACACGCATTCCGTTGAGCTGACAGCAGCTTCGCAACAGTAACAGGGATCGGTGTGATGGTCCCCGTTGGGCAAGAAAAGGGAAATTCAGGCCTGAATACCTCCTTTTTGCATGGCTGGAAGGGATGTTGCTCCTTCGATTCACCAGGAACCCGAGTATAAGGTAAACGGGCTCTATTGGCAGACACAAATAAAGTAGTATATGTTTTATATCTGGAAACCAACTTGAACTTGACTATTCGCCAAATATTTCAACCAATCACATTGTCGAACTCGGAACTATACATAGGTTCTCTGCACTGACAACAAGAACCAAAAAAAGCAGTCTCGCCCCGGATGAAGATACGCTCATTGTCCCATCCGGCTCCATCGTACACATGCAGGCGTGTCTGACCTACGTCGAACGTCCATCCTCACAGCAATGGCCACATTTCGAGCGATTTCGGAACAGAACCCATGCACGCAATACACATCAACATCTTGGCATACATATACTATGACATCTTCCCAATGAATCGACCACAACCTGCAGTGTGATTATAATCAGGCAGTTGCTGACGATCGCGGGATTTCTTCTACTAATCTTCCATTGAATATCCCTCATATTTTCCAGAAAAAAAAAAAAAAAAAAAACATCTCTGCCCATCGTCCCGAATCGCTTCGGATCCGTCCAAGGGCTGTAATTTCCGATCAACTTCTCACTCTTCCATTCAATTTCACTCAATGAAAATGTCTGAATATGATCAATCCTAACGCAAGACAGACAGGCTCGACGGATACCTACATCTCTCGGAAACCCCCATCATCATGGGTCTGGATCATTACCCGTTTTACCTCCGAGAGAGAAAAAAAGAATGGAGCTTGACTTACGAAAAAAAAGCAATCGACTCGAAACAAAAAAAATGGTTCATTATATTCATGGAAACGAGAAAATGCTGTGCTACTTTACAGCGCCCTGCGTGGTTTTTTTTCATTTGTTTTTTGTCTTCCGCGGTCTTTCTTGCCTTCGATTCTTGCTTATATTAAAAGCCAGACGATGGGTCCCGTCAAACGACTCGAATCTTTTCACTCGTCCACAGTCCAGAATCAGTCAGACTTGAATTGAACGCACTTCCGAGAACTCAGTCATCTTTTCTGATCTACTTGCTGTTTTCTTTTACAAGCGTCGACCCACGAACGATCTTGCTAGCCCCTAGCTAGAATCATCGGTCACCTAACTCGCAATCGCAATGGCGGGAGCTGTAGGACCCCGTGTTTCCAAGGAGGACTTCATGCGCGCCTTGGGTCTCGATCCGCGGGATGCGCAGCATGAGCAGTATTACAGAGCCATGAGGGTAGGTTGGACCCTATCTTGGGGGGGTTTGTTGATTCCGCGCACGGAGAGCAAAAGATAAAAGGGAGAGACCAATCACCAAATCTATATCAAGGAGGACTAGGTGGATGGGGAGACTGTTATATGTACAGTTGACAGGGTCAATGCAAAGAAGCAAAAAAACAAAAAAAAAGGGGGGCAATCGAAAACAGAGCCAAGTGAAAAGGGGAATAGAATACAAGAAAATCGCTCGTTGACAATCTATACGCAGGATGAAGCCATCGTCGTGTACAATCGCATGAACCAGGATACCTCCGATCTGCTGGACAGCGTCCGGAACGACCCGACGACCCGTCCGCCGTTCTTCTGGCACCATATTCGACCCGAGCGCCAGCGGTGGGGGATCCTGGAGATCTGGAGGAATGCAGGGCCGGTGACGCGCCCGCTCTTCGATCGCGGCGTGACGGATGGAGAGTACGGTCCGAATTGGGTGGCGGGGTGGTTGCTGTACAGCGTGTTTCGGTCGAGGGACGTTCGCAATAATCGCAATCGACGCAAAGGAGAGGATCGTGGGTTGAGTGGTATGTTGTGATTGATGGGACAAAACGGAAGAAGGATCATCACACCCTTGCCGAATGATGGGTGTCATTTTTTGAAACCAAAAGAAAATGCTGATGCTTGGACTCTTAGGCCAAGACCCATCGAAACGACCAAAAACCGTGCAGGGATCGACGGATCAAGGACAGCCCAGCGTAAAGAAGGGCTACTATGACCCTGTTCGAAATGGAACTGTCTGAGAGAAACTCGGATGCTTTGTGATGGGCGTCTTGAAGGGCGTCTGTCATAACTGAAACCCATAAACATTTGCCGAGATGGCGAGAAAGTGTTTGAAGAATGTCTTAATCATCGCTGTCCTTGCTTTTATCGCCGGAATCCTCGTCATTTCCATGTTTATGGTGTCTCTCTTTCTTGAGTGCTTCGGTGACACGCTCATCTTGTTCGTCCGCTCTTTCATCCCAATCAACGTCGTATTCAGCAGCAATGTTCTTGATCTCTTTCCTTAGCGAATTGCCCTCGTCAATCAGCGACTCCCACAGATTGAGATCCACCGATTTCATCTGGTAGAGCTTCTTCTGCCGAGCGCTGATCGTAAAATCCAGAGCGGACCGATAGGAGATTTCCCGGTTGTGGTAGAGAAACCAGAGATAACCTCCCATCAGCGTCGACAAACTGGCCAAGTACGTCACCGGCTCCATCGTATCCCATCCAAGGTCCGTTTCGAAGGTCAACTTGTACACGAGGTACCACCAAGCGCCGAGGATTCCAAACCCACCGATCGCCACGCGCTGCGCGCCCCGATGAGCCAGGACATCGCACTCGTGCTTGACCTCGGCGATATCCTTGATCCGCCTCGAGATCTTCCTCAGCCTCATCCGCAGGAAATACGTCCGCTCGTTGAACGACGGCACCGCAACGCGTATCTGGCCCAACCCCGTCGGGGCACCCTCGATCGTGACGATGAATTCCCTGGCTCGAGCTGCATCGCGGATGAAGTCCCCGATCTCCGTGGATTGCGACCACCGGACGAATTGTTGCGTTTCCTTGTCCTCTCCCCCGGGCTGCTCGGAGCGGCGTAGATATACGTACTTCTCTGCATCCTCTTCTCGGGACCGTCGTCTTCTCTCGACCGACCCATGGCCACTGCCGCTGTCTTCTTTTCCGTCCTCCTCGTGGCCTTTGTATTTGGCCCTTTTGGGTTTTATCGCGCTGTCTTCGAGTTGGAGCGCGATGAACGAGACCGCTGGCGGGCGAAGTTGACCGTTCTCGCCTTGTATGGGGGGCACTTCGGATTGGATGAGGCGTTCGAGGTAGGAGAGGGGTTGTTGGGGGTGGACGAGGAGAGCGATTGGTTCGATCTCTGTTGGATAGTAATGCATTTAGATTAGTTTTTTTTTTTTTTTTTTTTTTGGGCCCTTGTCCTCTTCTAAAGAGTCTTGGAATTTTCGTTCGATTCTCAACGTTACCTTTATGATGATCGGCGTGGTCGAGCGTCGTCAACGGGATAATAAGCTTGAAGAGTCTGGACGGCGTCGTGAGGAGCTTCCCTGCGACTGTTTCTCAACAACTAAACTTGCACAACAAAAGTGCTCTTTTGCACTCGAAAGCTTTCCAATGTGCCGACTTACCCTTGGTCATTGACTCGGCAGACTTCTCCCCGGACGCCGGGCTCTGATTGCGATTCGGCTCCTCCAGCTCCTGCAAGAGCTCCCGCTTGTCTTTCTCATCTTCGCCTTCTCCATTTTTCCGTCGCTCTTTGGAGTTCCCCTTGTGTCCGGCACCGTTCGCAGTGATCTGCGAGAACAACCGCACCTGTAGCCGTAGCTTGCCCGGCAATCTTGCTGCTTTTTCTTCATCGAGGAAGAAGCCGCTACACGACGGCCGCACACGCTGACTCGACGGCGCAGTGCTGAATTGCGAAGCCGGAGCTCTCGACTGCATCCGCTGTATCGAATCCATAGCCGGACTCTTGCCGATGCAAATGCCAATGCTTGGGCCGCGCAACCGAGTCGCAGACCGGACCGGCACGCGACCTGCCATGAAGCTCATCTCCTTGTTCCTGGTGTGGTATGGGTGTGGTCTGTTTCGCAATCTCCTGAAAGTACAACGAAAGGTTCGCGACGCATTACTGTACTGGGCGAAACTGTATATAATATACTTTCTTTCTTTTTTTCCCTTCTGTTTCGGCGGAAATGTGGGAATCAATGATGCAATTGATTTAACGAACCTCAAAAAAAGGACAAGCTAGCAAGTGAAGAACAAAACAAACGCACACGATTGCTGCTGACTGACGACAAAAAGATTGCCAAGGCCAGACCAAACCAGCTCAGCCTCGAATAGAATCCATCGGTGACATTGACGGTTTTTCCTTGGAAGATCGATCAAGGAGTCAGGTACTAACATAATACTTCTCTCCCGCTCTCCTACGTCATCGTGGGCGCAGCTCGGGTGGAGAACGGGAACAGATGCAAACGGAGCAAACAGCGAGCATGGGACCGTGTGGTGTTTAATGCCTGAGGCTGCTAATATCTGTTGGAAAATATGTATACATTCTTGGCGACTTACAAGGATGGTTGTCCGAAGGAAGCTGATTGTATCGAGTGAACTTATAGTTATGTTTAAAGTCCTCATGAGTATGGGTTCACCAAGTCACTGGGCTCATCAATTGCAAAGCAGTGATATCCTAACTCTCGAGTTTTCAGCGCATATGATAGAAGTCCTTGGAGAAAAAGAACAAGCAAAAGAAACTTCAAAAAGCTCCACCCCCTTTCAAATCGGATCGCTGACCTCCACTATCGTGATTATGCAATGAGAAGTAGGATTGGTAGAATAGAAACACTCAGGTCGTCGGGTTTTCAAAGCAACACATGTCATAACCAAAGAAAATAGGACTTTCCATCTATAAACTTCGTTAATTTACTCTGACAGTCATCATCATTCATTAAGGAGAAGAAGAGAAAAGGAAAGGAAAGAGATTGGCTCCCTCGACAGAAAGACAAATGGCCATTTTCCATCTATTCGAAACATTCAAAGCGAAGTGTCATAAGCGTCGTAACATCATAATCGATCGATTCTCCCGGTTGGTTTTCGTTGGTCGTCATCAGCATGCTTCCATCTGCAGCAAGCTTCTTCGAATATCGTGCTTTCTCTCTCTCTCTCTGATGATCCAATTCCAATGTAACTCTAGCTACAGAGCATGACTGCTGAAAGCCAAAGCCCGTGCTGGACCACCAGCAGCAGCCCGCCGATCCCGACTCAGGCGGCTCCCTTCATAGCTCTCCGGGCTGCTTCCTCCGCTCCGGCTACCAGCACTGACGGAAGTATCGGTGTCATCGACATAGCGGCTCTTCCGTCCAGTGCCAATCGCCACCGGAATGCCCTGCACGACCCCTCCGTGGTCATGACCGGCAGGATACATGCCGTCATTGACGGAGAAGTTGCGGCAAATCAGATAAGCGCGCATGGCGGCGTTCTCGCGTGCCAGCGTCTCATTTTCACAGACCACATCGGTCTGATATTCGCGGTTGTTGACACGTACGATGCAGGTGTAACCGGTGGCACCTGCGTAAGACTCGTAGGAGGGTTCTGGCCAGCGGCGGCGTCGACAGAGACCTGCATGGATATGTTAGTGTTCCTTGCATTGTATGACATCGGATCTAGCTCGTGCGGTTCCGAATCAAGGGTTCTGGCCAAAATAACGGTCGAACGGTGCAATAGAGCCCCGGGCAAAACGCCATGGCTAGGTTATCCTAGAATTGGCATCGAGCAAAAAGAAAACATGAGAAACGAAGGTCTCCGTGCTCCAATCACAAAGCAGAAATCGACCCAGTGAAATGGAACCAGTGCAGATAAGGGCAAGATGCAAATGGAAAGGACTACATACTCGCAAGGTAGAGGATATAGTACATCGTGAGACACGGATGGATGCCCAATGGGGTTGTTTGTGCGGAATAGTATCGGGTCAGTATTCGCTGCCCCGGATCAGATGATTCTGCAAAGAATCCCGACAGTCACCTAAACGACATCGAAGAGACTTATATGAAGTGTGACTATTGATGCCCAACGCCGGCGTCCGTCATGGGAGGAATGGGGGTTTGTGAGATAGCCCAGATAGATGGTTACAGATTCGGCATTGAGTCTGGTCACATATAAGGTCAATTCAGGGAAAGGAGACTGGTCTTCCGGAGGATTGAAAGACAAAATAAAAGACGTTAGGACCAGCGGTTGAAGAGAGAAACGGCGTGTCCACTGCTGACATAGAAAAAAAGGAAATGAAAAAAATACATTCATGCTTTAATCGGCTCGAAAATAAACAGGTGGGGCTTTCGAAAAAGAAGAGTCAAGATCTAAGAGCCAAAACGGTCTCCAATCTTGTCCGGATTGGCCAACCCCGACGGAGGAATGCAAGCTCCATTGCTGCTTTTACTTTTTCGTTTATTACTCTGATGTGCTGGCATGGCTCTTTGCCAGTGATCGAACATTGAAGATCGAGCGCTTCCTGGTCGACCTGCCACGGTGTGATTCGCCGCCGATCCGGGCGGCAAAGATTGGCATGTCGCTCAGAATGAATTTCCAAACAGTCGTTTTCTCGGCCTCCCATTGATGCAGAATGGGTGCCGATTCTCTGGGCGCAATTTAGTCTCTTTTTCTTTTTCTGCTCTGTTTCCGCGGCACTGTCAGGAGCGAGCATGTCGACCGGCCCTAAAACCCCGCAGTATGTAGAAGAAATTGCCGGTTCAAAAGTGGCGCGAGAAGACAAAAGCGCTGCAACAGCCCACCAATGCACGTTTATGATTGGTAACGAAGGGTTCGTGTCGCGCAGAGGCGCCCGGGTTTGGGGGTGAAACTCATCATGATTATGGTCATACCGGATTGCTCGTTCGCAGGGACCCGAGAATTTGAATTCTTTGACCTAGGGTCAGAACCAATGCTGAACGGGCAGAGAACTTTCGGTAAACATTCCGAGCAATTCGGATGCTGACCGCTTTCTCGGGTTATTTTGAGGTTGGGGGAGGTTGGAAAAGGAGAGGGGTTGTTCCATCACAAACTCAGAGCCCAAAAAAGAACAACTTCCGGAGCAAACAGAAGGCCGGACGAAGATGCATAGACCGGCCCATGGGACGACCGTGTCGAAAGCGCGTCAACCGGCGGAGGGGGTCTGGATCTGCGACGGGTGAATTAGTGGACCAGGCTTTGTGTTTTTGCTCCATTCTTCTAGTGACAGGCATCGGATGCACTGATGAGTTGGCATTTCGTAGTCGCTTCGCCTGGTGGGGTATCCATGCGACTCGTTGCAAAAACGGACTGGCATCTTGCACGAGGCAGAAGACTGTCGGAGACAACGTTGCAGCAGAAATCCCCAATGGCCAGGAAGCACAGATGTCATGGACATCTCAGGGCCATTTGCATGGTGCAAGTAACGCAGTGAATGGCTTGCTTCCTGTTGTGTTGAGTTGAGGAAGTTTGGTCTGGGGGAGACTTAAGGTTGAGAGGGGTTTTTCCTTTTCCGCCGCCAACGGAAGATCAGATTGGCTGGGAAAGCACGACTCGCTCTGAAGCCTCTAAGAGACACATGACTGTCCAGTCTCAAAGGGGAAAGAAAAATAATAATTGGAATGGATCCATAACATTATCATTTTGACATTTAGTGATACTCCTTAGAATAGAATTGTAAGCGCCCATTCTATTTTCTCACCTGCTACTCTGCTTACATAGATGAGGGGGTCATCAACGCATTCTTGCTGTAATTGTCCACCGGATTCGTCATCGAGGATATCTTCCCGTGCCGGTACATTGCAGGAAGAAGAATGTGCTCGGCGGTCTGCTTCATGTAGCTGAATGCGCAACGCTTCCCACTGGTAGGCGACGGTGCCAAATGATTCCACAATCGCAAGGCTACCCATCTGGGAGGGGTAGAGAAAGAGGAAAAAAAGGCATCCAGTCTACAATGGTCATGACAGATATCCAACAGGGCTAGTCAATCCCCAGACATACTTTTTTGTCACCGACACCACCCCTTACTTCCAGCTACAGCTCGCACTGGTCATCCTCGTGGCCATCCTGGGCACGTTCTGATGAAGGGGTGCTTGTCGTAGTTTAAATCGAGATGCGAACACCGCTATATTTGCTTAGTACGTATATATCCATCGACGCGAAGTATGCGCGCATTTCTTTTTGAATTTTCAGCTCGTCACCCATCAGGACTGTAGTACTCCGGGCCTGCGGTGTCTTGTGACAGCTATGCTTCGAATGGTTCTTTCTCGTACCAGGCACGCATGGTCTCTGCGGCCTTGTGAGGAACGACGTACAGGGGATGGAAGGCTGCTAGTCGATCCGTCTCATCGAAAACGTTAGCCTCCGATTCTTGCTCGTCAGAGGCAAGAATAGGTGAATGCTTCCATGAGAATGCAGAACTGAAGATGTGGCCAGTGACGGGACTGGAATCAGTGTGGTAATGATGATGCTGGGCAACACTCAAGCCTGTCAGAGTATAGCAGGTGTGATATGAATCCTGATGTCTGCTGTCGGTTAGCACATGGAAGCTCCATATGATCTTAGAAGGAATGGGTCTGGAGGGACATACTTCCCAGGTTTATCACGGAGTCCACCATTCTTGGCTTGACAACAACCGAGAATGTACCTTGTCAAGCCTTCTCGGCTGTACAGACTACCCACGGATGGAGTAGGGGCTGCGGCAGATTGTGTGCCATTGAGGGCGGACTGCACCAATGGCCAGCAGCCTCCAACCCAATGGCTGTAACATCCATCGACCAGCTTATTCGTTCTGCCCGCAAACCCTCCTTCGGGAGCATACTGTCGAGCGGAGAGCCAGGATAGCAACAGCGGGACGTCCATATACCTAGAACTCTCAGCAAAATTAGGTTATTAGCGGGACCATGCAGATTCTCACCTGGTCACAGTCTGTTCGGGTTGGCCCAAGATGCATAAACATGCCAGAGCACAGAAAGCATAAGCACCATGGGCCTCTGTTCCGGGGCTCCCGGAAATACCACCTTCGAAAGTCTGGCCTGATTCTCATCGTTAACATGTGCCAATGGCTCGGAGGATTATAGGTCTTACATCTCGATAAATATTCTGGAAGGCCGCTCACGAATGTTTCCAATCCGTAGCGCCGGGCTTCAGCTTCAGGGGGCAATGTAAGTGGCAGATCCAATAATGAAATCATAACCATCGCACAGTATGCGCCTCTATCTTGTCTGTCAGCGATTTATTCATCCATGCACGGTGCAAGTGTGAAGGGTCCTTACCGCACGTCTTCCTCGCCACCCTCGCAGACCTTAAAGCCACCATCTGGCTGCTTTAACTTTCCGAGCCATCTCCACCTGATCTTGGATTAGTGGTAGTTGCTGGGATAAACTGCAGATACAACTCACATTGCTTTTCGGTCCACCAGCTTGAGAGCCTCTTCACCACCAACCATTGCCAGGGAGAGAACGGCGGCATAGCTTGATGCGCAATGCGATGTCTGGCCATGACCTCCACCAAATCCACCAGTTGGATTTTGCATAGAAGTGAATGTAGTAATGGTCCTGAAACAATTCGGTTAGGTCCAGCCACAAGGGACAACAGGTCATCGCGTATGCGACAATGCACGTATACGGGGGCCCGAAGCGCGTATAGCGTCAAGGCCATCAAGCGGGTATACGCAATTAAGTTACTGGATGGCTTACCGTTGACGGAATCGAGTAACATCTTCACCGAGTAGAGATAAACCAGCTAATCCCCAGTAGACCATCCAAGGCCGACTTGCATCAAGTCCGACGAAGGCAGCCGGATAGTCCTCGAGGGAATCATACAAATAGGCGATATGGGCATCTCGTTGAAGAGCCGGCACACCATATAAGTTGAAAGGCTCCTTCTGAGCATTTGAAATCCCTTGCAAAAAGGGCAGACATTTTTCGACGGTTTCTTCCTGAAGTTCTGTTGTTTCGGAGACTATCGAGTCCCGGATCAGAGGGGGCTCTGTAAAGAGAGTCGGAATCCCAGCACGTGCTTGGCTCGCGCTCATCTTCCCGTCGCGCTTCAACGAGGAATGGTTTCGGGGTGCGGTTGAGCGACTATTTCCCTGCAAGCGTGCCTCTCCGGTTTTCTGTTCTTCTGTTCGTGTCTCAGTTGGCGCTATTCGTGAGTTCTGACTGTTCGAAGAAAAACGAACTCGTCGACGGGGTTTCGCTCTAATGATTGGCATGAAAAATGGTTGCAACGCTCTCTCTTCATATGCGATAATAATAAGGGCTCGAACTGATTGATATTGTTCTTTGCCTTCTGAATTGAACCTCCATTCAGGTATCGGAACACGAAGAGCTATTGTTCTTCCCGCCGCTCAGATCCGGAGCGCTTTCCATCAGTGCCCCTCGGCCTTCCCGCCCTATACCCAACTCGGCGAAATCGGCAGAAATTGGAATGGATCCAGGACCATCGTCTTTGTTCAGAACTTCAGTACTTTGGTTACTCCCTAGGTTGAAATACGCCATGTTATTATATCCTATTCCTAACCACATTCAGGTCTCCGATTCGTTCAGCGACACAATAGAGGTCTGGCTTACAGTGTTACACCATTGCCATCGAATATGGGCCTCAGGCATCCACTGCAGTTCTTTTAGTGGGGTTCCTTGGTATTTACTCTACCTTCCAACGTACTGGGCACATCCCAAATGAAGGTGGTTCATCTACGGTTATCTAGGATTTGAAACCGAAGTTTCTCGACAATAATAATACCAGTTAAGAACATTCAATTCCTGAACGCCACGAACCTCGGACCATGAATTTGCTGACGGTCGCGTTACCTAATGCGGTCGTCACAAGTCAGAGCCTGAGAGCACTAAGATGGCGCGACACGTTGACAACTCACCACGATGGCCATCCTCGAGCACCAAAAAGCAACCATAGCCTATTGAGCAAACCGTGGGCAGATGGAAGATCCCTGTCAATCGTTTTCAAAGTAATCGGCACTCTGCGCTACCTACCTGGTACAATAATCTAAACCCACAAAGGATGGCTTGCATTTGGCCCATTTTTTAAGAGAGGAGCTACTCGCGTAGTCTCAACACTATCGGACGAGAGACTGGAGAGAATGGAACAATAAAAACACCGCGACGCTGCCGTACGAAATTGCTGTTGCGGAATATGTACAGGTACTCATCGCTTGCGGCCAGTTGCGTGGGCAGCTGCAAGTCAGAGTAAATTCTGATGTGTTTCATGTACTGCTGGTCAACCCTCTGCATTTGAATTGTCCAAGGTGATTATTTTGACAACTCGCACAAATTCAAAAGCGCATATGAACTCTGTATGCATTGCTGAGATGCTGAATTCTCCGTGTACTAGCCTACTCGGTCGTCCGTCTCCTCCGTTCAATTTGCCATCGCCGTGCGATCTCGTAGCCGAGGGATTCGCAGTCGATCAATCACTTATTTTGCTAGTAGCAGTTAGGTAGCTAGTCTTTTACTCCACCGAATCCACCTGGGATTTGACACTTTCGATAGTTAGAGGCTCAGAGTTAGAACATTCAACAAAGTAGTGAAAGTAGTAAGTACAGTGTACATACTTTTCGCTCTTGTAGAAACAAACTGAGTGTATCAATACTTTCTCCAGGCATCTACCCTCACCCGGTACGGATGACAACATTATCGATGATGAAAGCAGACCATTTTCCTGATCTTACATTCATCTGGAAGCCAGCCATACGGAGAAAGTCTGCATGGTTCTCGACGCTTCATCCTTGTCGACAACCACACAGAAGAGAGCTCGTGAATTGAGCTACTGCAGAGTAAGCCACCATCCAGACAAATGAAGAATCCAAGGCTTGGCCATTGGCTCCCAGCATCACGATAAGTTGAGCACGGTCCACAGCGGCGTCTTTCCGACCGGGCAATACTTGCAAATCTCCAATTGCCACGGCCTTTTCTCTTGGGTTGTATCACTTGTGTGGTTTCCAGGCCACCGTAGAGTCGTAGACTTTCTGCTGGATCTCCAACGTTCCCACTTCCCACTGAATCCTGAATCCTGATGTTCCTCGTTCCCGTGTCTTACCACGGAGCAAGCCACTTCCCGTGTCTTTTGTACCATGGTTAAGTAACGTAAGTATACACAACACAAACAACTCATCTCCGATGTACTTGTATTATAATTTCCGCAGCCTCTTCGGCTGCTTGGGAAGACTGATCGGATGTGATCTGGAAGATGCAGAGGGACCCTGCATGGACAATGGCAAGCCAACATTGAGAATGAGCATTGAGCAGTTGTTTTTTCAAGCCAAGTGGATATCGTTCGAAATCTAGTTCACTTACAGTAATTACAACATTCTCCATTGGGAAAGACAATCAATTTAGATCATGGGACCTGGGCCCTTTCTGACTAGTCACTGGTCAGTCGTGAATGGGCCTCTCAACCAACTTGGACCAACTTGACCAAGGCCATCGTGCAGACGAATTCAGGCAATGAGGCGTTAGCAGTCGACGGCGTGGCATTTGCCTCGACGGGTGACCCTCTCCCAGCCCCCACTGCGATAGCGATAACTCCTTCCAGGATGGATCCCTAGCGTACCTTCCGAAAGTCGAAACCCGCAACCTTCTCTCACCGCCGCTTTGCTCCCCACCGCTCCTGTCCGGGTGGCCTAATCCTATCATCCTCCCTCATTCTTCTCTTTCTTCACCCCCGGATTTTGTGTTTTTTACGGACACCCGAAGCCCTTCTTTCTCAGGCTTCGCTGTCATTGTCTTCACTTTTGACCCTCGATCTTTGTTCTTTTTTGTGTGTCGTTATATAGTAGAACCATGTCCAATGTTGATATCTCCAGCGACGGCCTCATCGGCCTGGATTACGACTCCCGAGGCTATTTACAGCCCCAAACATGGCCAGTGGCGGTGGACCAACATCCGCAGCGAACAGACGGAGGGCGAGATATCTCACCTTTGCAAACCAGCGGTCACGGTTTTGAAGAGTCGGTAGCCCAGGATCCCAACCTGATGGTTGACTGGCAATTCCATCAATTACAACCCCACCTTCAGTATACTCAAGATGACGCCTCCTCAGCACCCCAGTTCACCTCGAGCTATGGAATGCCTATACAGTCGTCCCCCGTGGATATAATGCCAGGAACGCAAGCGCAGATGAGTACGGGTCTACTGGAGAATTCATATCTGCCTCTCTCCGCGCCGGTTGATATGGTGCCGTTCACTTACCACGATCTCCAAGCCGATTTGATGGCTTTCCCCCACGGGCTTCCGGATATGTCCTCGTATGCTGCTCCCCACAACATGCTGGATAGCAGTTCGCCTACAGACACCTATCTCGAGGTCCGATCCCTTACTAGCTCGAGCAGCGACAATGGCTGGAACACCATTGAAACCCGCGGCTCGATGGATTTCTCGTTCCCGGAGCAGGGCATCTTCATCAACCCCACCCAGACGCTTCACGACAGAAGTTTGTCGGAATCTTCCTACTCTACGTCCCTGGGCAGTTGGGTTGAAATCTCAAATCCGATCAGCTCGCCTACGTCGGAAACGAATCTGGAATCGCCGTACAATACCAGCACGATGGGTCGCCGACTTTCATACGATCACACTTCACATGGCTCTCGGTCGCCGACTGCGGTCAGTCCCGTGGCCATTGTGCGGCCCATCCCTGTGCCGGTGAAGAAGTCCTCGTCGCCTAGTCGATCGGCAGCCTCAGCTTCGTCCGCTTCTCCGCCCAGCAGGAAGCCCTCGCGCAAAAGCCCCATTGCTGCAAAGACGGCTGAGACAAAGGTTCGCAAGCAGTCCCAAACCGGAAAGCCAGAGACCGAGAAGAGGGTTGGAAAGCGCAAGGGTCCGCTCAAGCCAGACCAACGGAAGCAGGCCAGCGAAATCCGGAAGTTGAGAGCATGCCTCCGTTGCAAGTTCTTGAAGAAGACTGTAAGCATGAAAACATGCATGATATATCAGACGCGGATACTAACGATGCGATCAGTGCGACAAGGGCGAGCCATGCGCAGGTTGCCAGCCGTCCCACGCTAGGTTATGGCAGGTTCCATGCACGAGGATTGACATTAAGGAAATCGGGTACTTCATGAAGGACTGGAAGGCGGATTACGAACGTCACATCTCTCTCGGGTTTTCTGTTGGAAATATTAGGGGATTTTCGGATCAGGAAAGGACTCTTTTCATCACCCATGGTTACGGTCAGATTCTCCCCATCAATGCTCGCGAAGTTTATGTGCGGGACGAGCAATGCTTCAGTATCGATTGGGTGGAAAGCATGAACAGAGACCCTACCGAATACGAGGTCGAGACCGCCAAACTGTCCGCTGGAATGGAAGGCATCTCGCACGCCATGTTGTCGGACTACCTTGATCGCCATATCGACGGCAACGGCACATTCGAGAAGTTCGTTGACGACTACTTCGAAGGCACGCCGTTCCTGACGCAGATGCTGAAGACAGCATTCCGCTACTACTTCCGCACCAAGTTACCCGTTATTCGCAAGGCCCTCAAACTGATCATTGCCTACAATTTGACGCTACACGTGACAATGGTCGAGGGCCTTGGTGAGGAGGAGGGCTTCTTGGGCAAGATCGAGGACGAAACTTCGAAGTTCAAGGGTAAGACCATGGCACCGGTTATGATCAATTTCCAGATCAAATGTGCCATGGCAAACATGTGGCGTGAGTTGCAGAAAGACGTTTTGGAGGAGCTCTCGAGTCTCTACTCCAGTGTCTACAGTGGCGAGAAATTGAAGAATTGGCCAACAATCTTCATATTGGCTTCAATTCTCCTGGCAGTGTGGGAAGAAATGCAGTTCGATTGCCACTACCGGACACCGGTAAGTTCTTATGACGGCGATGAGCATCAGGGTCGTCGCTGGAATACTGACACATTCTTCTTCTAGGACGCTGCTGCTGTAGAGAAGTTCTGCAACGACATGGAGACAACCCCGGTTGGAGTCATCGTTGGTTTGTTCCAAGCGATATCGCAGAAGCTCCCGGCCTTCACCGACTGGGAAACGCAAAAGCACCACCATCTCCTCAATTCCAACCCCGACGTTTGCAACACCATGACTGAGGTCCGCCAGCACGTCACACAATATGGTAAGAAACAACCAATCCGCTTGACTTTCGCTGTCTTTTTCATACGTGGCTAATTTCTCTCCAGAGAGCTATCTTCGCAGCCGCTCGAACTCCAAATTTGACCGCAATGACTTCGACTGTCTCTCCAACAAATTCCTTTCGAGACTTGTTATTCGCGCGAATTAGACCAAAATGACCAGGATGAGGATAACACAAGACGTGATTTGATATCAAGATGTTACGGCCAACACGATAACGGCAGCGCCATGACACGAATCCCATGAGATATGCCAATCTTTATGACTATGAGATTTACCAAATACAAATGGCGGGTACCATCACTCTCTCAAGAGATCCTTTTCCTTCTTCCTGTTTGTTCAAAAGATAACGCATCCTCTGTCCTCATCTATTCTCTGGCAGGGCTCGTCTCTTCCTCCGAGCCTTAGCCGAAATCAACAATATCTCTTTCTTTCCTGTGATTTTCTGCTCTGTTGCTCTTCGCTTCTCAGTGGTATACGTTTCTCGCACAGTATTTACACCAGCGATAACGAAGATCACGATGTTATGAATTGTACGGTCACAGATCATGAGATGTTTGACAGCAGAAACAGCGGCGCAACTGAGTTGTGGCGGTGTGTTGAAGGCTGGTTCTTGATTGATTCTGCAGTTGTGTCCTTGATTTGGATTTCTCTTGTTAGTCTTTCTCGTGCGAGCGTCCAGCGTTCTGTTTGAGTAATTAGTTGAAACAGCGTCACCCCCAGCAGGGCAGAGGGGCATCGGCAGCGTTGCATGAGTCGCCTGTCGCTCTCAGCTGAAACCTGTCTTTATTAAGACTTGGAGGCATACAGCAATCCAAGTCAACGCAACCCAATTTTAAACGTCGAGCCAACGTCTACACCGAATGTTTTCCTTTTCCTTTTCCGGGTCTTCGTGCAGTAGCAGATTGTCAATCAGTCCCTGGGGTTGCTCTCTCCAATCTCCATCGAATTACCGTTCTCGTGCTTCGCTAACAGTGGGGTACGGAGAAATAACGAGAGGGGAGCTCAGGGGACCTCGTTATTGAACCTAAAGTGCGGAGTTACCCGAAACCGTACATAGCGTGCCATCAGCCGGATGGCTGCCCCCTCCCGATAAGGAAGCACCACGTCATCCCAACGTTATCGCGGTGACGCAGTGGAGTCTGGACAGATAAAGCCTTCGTACTGCTTATCCATCGTGTGATCGCTCAACATCTTTTGGCTGTTATATATAGAGTAAAACAGGATCAAGTAATGGTCGATTCAGACCGTTCTGGGCCGTGTAGACGAAAAAGGTAATTTCATAAGGGAATCAACTCTGGGGCTGAGATGCCGCCTGGTGGCGTCAGTGGCGGGTGCGAACGGAAGACGTGGTTGACCGTTGGGATCCTCAGGCCGCAACCTCCAAGGTTGCTGCTGTTCTTGGGTACTCTGGGACAGAATGCGCTCGGTTTTTCAGCGAGTGAATTATCGGATCGACCGGCTTCTAGTAGTTTCCCCAAATATCGGGACGCCAGTGAAGGAAAGTACGCCTCCTGACTGGTCAAAAAGAGGGGGAAGGAACGTCCCAGGCCATACCACCTAGCAATCGAACTATGGGAGCCTTCCGCAGCCCGCCAGTCAAACTTCCCTTGCATCACGTTATCAGCCTATCTCATCACAGGCAGCACTGACTAAGACGCTTCGCCTCCGCCTCCTTCCCCCTCTCCTCAGTACTTAAGGCTCCCCTCCATCACCTCTACAACCTTCCTTCTATCATCCATCTCTCTTGCATCTCACTTGCGAGGCATCCCCTCCTCTCTCTTCTTCCTATCATCTCTAGAACATCGCATACAAAGTACTAGCCACATACAACCTTCACCATGCAGATCTTCGTCAAGACTCGTGAGTATTCCACACCTGCCTGATGCGTAGTCCTTGTCGCCACTTTGACACAAACTGACTTCTCTCATCACAGTCACTGGCAAGACCATCACTTTGGAGGTCGAGTCGAGCGATACTATTGACAACGTCAAGTCCAAGATCCAAGATAAGGAAGGCATTCCTCCCGACCAGCAGCGTTTGATCTTCGCCGGCAAGCAGCTCGAGGACGGCCGTACCCTTTCCGACTACAACATCCAGAAAGAGTCCACTCTTCACCTCGTTCTTCGCTTGCGCGGTGGAATGCAGATTTGTAAGTTTGCGTGCCTGGTAGACAAACCTACCACTCCTTGTACTAACTGTGGCAATAGTCGTCAAGACCCTCACTGGCAAGACTATCACCCTTGAGGTGGAGTCTAGCGACACCATCGACAATGTTAAATCGAAGATCCAGGACAAGGAGGGTATCCCTCCCGACCAGCAGCGCTTGATCTTCGCCGGTAAGCAGCTGGAGGACGGCCGCACTTTGTCCGACTACAACATTCAGAAGGAATCTACCCTTCACTTGGTTTTGCGTCTTCGTGGTGGCATGCAGATCTTCGTCAAGACCCTTACTGGAAAGACTATCACGCTAGAGGTTGAGTCTTCCGACACTATCGACAACGTGAAGAGCAAGATTCAGGACAAGGAGGGAATCCCCCCTGACCAGCAACGTCTCATTTTTGCTGGAAAGCAGTTAGAAGATGGACGTACCTTGTCTGATTACAACATCCAAAAAGAATCCACCCTTCACCTCGTCCTTCGTCTTCGTGGTGGTATGCAGATCTTCGTCAAGACTCTTACCGGCAAGACTATCACATTGGAAGTGGAGAGCTCAGACACTATTGATAATGTGAAGAGCAAGATTCAGGACAAGGAGGGAATTCCACCGGATCAACAGCGTCTCATCTTCGCTGGTAAGCAGCTTGAAGATGGGCGCACACTCTCCGACTACAACATCCAAAAGGAGAGCACCTTGCACTTGGTTCTTCGTCTCCGTGGCGGAAACTGATTTCGTTGCCTCGACTTGCTTTCTGCGATACATGGTTCCTCTACGGGCTGAATGACCTGCGCGGCGTTTGGACGGGTTTCTTCACGGCTTTTATGGGTCTGGGCATAGTTCTACCAGCTTGATACACACACTACATAGTTCTTTCTTTCAAACAGTACAAATGAACCAGATGACTTCTTCCTGGTAATCTTCTTCATGTCTTTTGTTGTAAACATTGCAGATCTCCATGTCTTGGCTTCTAGTAAGTACGTACAGGACAGTGTGCTGGGCACTTATCTATGCTATTCCTGTTAGAACAATCATAACAATTATAGTGTAAGGTCTTTCGAAATGGACCATAAGATAGGAGCTATTGTAGAACTAACTATTCTTTCTCTGACCTGTGTTCTCCCGTTTGCAACAGTGACTTGCTGGAAATTTTGACCGTCGAATTGAAAAGTCGTAGCAAGCACAGATTGAGGAAATACTCGAATACTAGACATCGAGTAATAACTTTACCAGGTTATCTAAAGAGCTTGTACATGACTTGGACCGATAATCTGCCGATTATTCTGATGTGGATGGTAGTGAAAGGCGTTCTGCCTGAAAATCAAGGCACAAACACGCTAGAAGTTCGCTTGATGCCTGAGGCAGCAGCACTCGACGCGTGACGCGTCGTCTTATCGCTTCTCCTCATCGGAGGCAAGTGCATGGGTGTCTCAAACATCAACAATCCAGGGTGTTCCACTTCAGGTTTCGTGCCGGAAGGTCTTGGATAGCCTCCCATTTTTATCTGGCATGCCTCTCCATTTGCTAAATGGTAATTGTTGACCTGGCGATCTATACTCCAGTTGGTGATTTTGATTGTTAACTTCTATAGTACGAACCGGAATGCCCTGCTGTTTCCTCGCCAAGAGCTATTGACCACTACACAGCACGAAGCAATGGCCAAAACTTCGGATTCGTGTCCCATATCGTCGAATTCCCGCACGAAACTGAACGCTTTCCGGTACAACGAGGGAACGGACGAAAAGAGGCCCGAAAACTCACCATCGAAAGCAGCCGTGAAGGCGGGGCATGACAATAAGGAAAACCAGAATTCTTGGGTGAATGGTGTGGTAGAGCCAGCTGAGTCCCAGCTTGGTAAAGGGAAACCATCATCGCAAACGAAAGAAACGAAAGAAAACCAATCGAAGGAATGCCCGCAGACTCCGGCAAATAGGATTCCCCTCGCCGACTTGATCAGCAACACCGAGGACGCCTTCAACCTAGCGCCAGGGCAAGAACTCACGCCAAATGACCATGTAATATGGCAACACGTACCTGTTAGTTCGAATCCAAGCACGATGTCTCAAGCAACCGGCAAACGAGGCAAGAAGCGCCGTCGCAGCTCATCCCCGAGCAGCTCTCCTCTGTCAGGGGGATCGAAAGGCGCTCGCAAAGAGGCGTTCAACCTGCAAACCTTTCAGTCGTTATTGAAAACTCCGCAAAGTGACTTGGCGTCGGATCTCTGGAACAATTACGTGGGAAAGAGTGCAGTCAATGACAATGGGGATCTTCCACCACCCCGCTTCGCGAATCTCTTGTCATCTTCACCACAGACTCCTGCGTCGGCTAGAGCGAGCCGGGACTCCTCCGGCTTGAGAAGATCTATTAGCTGCAATACTGATTGGCCTGCTTCCAAAGCAAAGAAAAGGAGGACGGGCAAAGAGGACACACCGAGCCGGGCCATCTTTTCTCGGACGAAAAGCAACGTACTCGAGTCGGGCAAATCGAAATCATCTAAAATCAACTTCCTTCTCGAAAAGATCGAAAAAAGTCTTCATAATCCTCCCCCTGCCCAAATTGCCGGCCCGTCGAGTTCGTCGCCTTTGCCGGCGCGTGCAGACGAGACTCGATGTCGATCGACATCTCCCGTGGAAGAGAGGAAACATTCGCGTGCTATGGAGAAGCCTTGCCAAACAAGTGTCCCCGAAGAAGCTGGTGACGCAACTGAGATGGTGCCCGAGATAAATCTCAAGGGGTTCTCTTCTGAATTCGAGGATGACGACCTGGACAATGATTTCCTTGAATTAGCTGAAGCCTCAATGGATCCATTCCAGGAACCAACTCAATTTCCGAGTCAGGCATTATCCGCAAAACCCGAAAGCGAACAAGATGTCCTCGCTTCCAAAGAGACTCAGCTCTCCAGTGGTGTTACCTCACGGACTGCCTCGGTGGCTCTAACGTCGAACTTGCACAAACCCCATGAGATTGATGATAATGATGCTGATGAGTTTGAAGATGATTATGAAGGCTTTTCAGATAACCTGGAGGATATGATGGCTGAGTATGACGAGAAGCCAGTTTCTTCAAAACCAGAGAGACCTGCTGTTCATGATCCGTTTGGTCCTGACAAGCTTCGGTCCACTGCTGCTACCGGTATGACCTTGGCAGGCAAAGAGCCGCTTCAAGGAACAGGAACAAAGAACTGCCAGGACGCCTCTTCTGGCGACGAATTTGACGATGACTTTGACCTGGAGGCTATCGAACAGTCCATGATGCAGTCGACTGGCGATGGATCAAACCAAGTTTGTCACTCTTAGGCGTTGGGTTTCTCTTAGATATTTACTGAGAGCGTTATGATTAGAACCTTAGAAGTCGACAAGCTATCAAACGTTATCTGATTGTTGATACTACGGAGAACACGTACGTCACTCAGAAAGGACGTTCCCAGCCAGAGCAGGTCTGCCATACGACACGCCCTCAGGAGCCCGATCCCCGTTGCTGACATTGTAAACAGATATTGCTGGTCCAGGACGACAGAACCCAGCTCCAGAAGGTGATCATCCTGCGCGAGTCGTGGTTCGACAGCCCATGCAGTAAAGACTCCTACATTCATCTGATCGGAGAGTTTGACGCCACGGGACAGTGCATCGTAAACGACTCGAACAACATGATCATCCTCCATCCGGATCATCTCATCTCTGCAACCGTCGTGGCCGACTCGATCAGCTGCCAACGACGAGCCGTTCTCCAGGATCGCGTCAAAGCGATTAGCGAATTGGGGAAGGCGCAGGCTTTTGGAAACATTTTCCACGAAGTTTTCCAAGAAGCGATCAAGGCTAATCAGTGGGACCTTGGCTCTCTCCGGGTTCTGGTGGAGTCCATCATCCTCAAACATGTCGAAGACATGTATGTCATTCATATGACCATTCCAGAAGGTGTCGATTATGTGATGAGTCGAATTCCCGAAGTGAAAGCATGGGCAGATGTCTTCCTCCGAGCCAAACCCACGGTGAGTTCGGCCAACTCTAGATTGTGCCAAACCCTCCGAGCTGACAGTCGAGATAGGCGGAGTCCGTTGTTGAAGATCGGAACAATTCGAAACTCCAGTTAAGCATCAACAAATTGCTCGAGGTTGAGGAACACATCTGGTCTCCGATGTATGGACTCAAAGGCAACATCGACGCTACTGTTCAGATTGCATGTCATGACGAGGGAAGCGACAAGACTCTTATTGTTCCTCTCGAACTCAAGACGGGCAAAAGAGACACGAACCAGGCACATCGAGCTCAAACGGCACTGTATACACTACTGCTCTCTGATCGCTATGGTGAGTCCAATCTGTCATCGGGGATTGCTCGATGCCTGCCTGATTAACCACTTTTACTAGACGTTGAAGTTACTTTCGGTCTTCTTTACTATCTCGAAATATCCAAAACTCTCCGCATCCGTGGCATTCGACATGAGCTGCTCCAGATGATCCAGGAACGCAACCGTCTTGCTGGTTATGTACGGCAGAGACTGCAACTTCCACCCATGGTCAAAAAACCACGCATGTGCAACAATTGTTATGCGAAAACGCCCTGCTTCATCTATCACAAGTTAGCAGATGACGGGGATGGAGAAACAAGCGGACTAGGCGACGATTTCACGAACGCCGTGGACCATTTGACCCCAAAGCAGCGTGACTTTTTCCGGAAATGGGATGAGCTCCTCACGAAGGAAGAGTCCAGTATGATGCGATTCCGACGAGAGCTTTGGACTTTGATCAGCAGCGAGCGAGAGTCTCTGGGGCGGTGTTTCGGCAACGTTGTGATTGAGCCTGGGTCCGCTTATGAGGACAAAGATGGGTTGAAGATCAATCGCTACCGATACACTTTCATCAAGAAGGAGGCACCCCCGGCCTTTTCGTTTGGCGAATCTCAAATCACAACGGGAGAGCCGATCGTCATCTCCGATGAGAAGGGGCATTTCGCGCTTGCGAACGGCTATGTCACGCAAGTGACTCGCAAGCGCATCACCGTCGCGGTGGATCGAAGACTGCACAATGCGAGGACACGGACGCCAGGCTTCGATGTGAAGTCTAATCAAACATTCAGGGGGATCATGGAGGTTGAGGCCGGCACATCATCATCAACTGCCTCTCCAATGGAACCAGAGGAACAAACTGTTTTTCGGCTGGACAAGGATGAGTTCAGCAATGGCATGGCCACGGTCCGAAACAACCTGATATCCATGATGGAGAAGGATCTGTTCCAGGCCAGCCGGTTGAGGAGATTGATCATCGAAGGCGAAGCGCCCGTCTTCAAGCCAACGACGCCTGCCTACACCATGTCCAGCGCCGTGAAGGCAAGCCTGAACGTGGACCAGAAGCGGGCGATCGATAAAGTCATGAGCGCCCAGGACTATGCCCTGGTTCTCGGGATGCCAGGAACAGGAAAGACGACGACCATCGCCCATATCATCCGCGCATTAGCGGCACAGGGAAAAAGTGTGCTGCTGACTTCGTACACTCACACCGCCGTGGACAACATCTTGCTCAAGATTCGCGACGATAAACTCCGCATTCTGCGCATTGGCGCCACTGCCAAAGTTCATCCGGAAGTCCAGCAGTTCGTCGACTTGGCAGCAGTTCCCAAGAAGACCATCGAACAGCTGAAAGAGTCGTACGAGGGGTCGCAGGTGGTGGCAACCACTTGCCTGGGGATCAATCATGTCCTGTTTAACCAACGCATCTTCGATTATTGCATCGTCGACGAAGCATCTCAGATCACGCTCCCGGTCTGCCTGGGCCCTATTCGGATGGCAAGGACGTTCATCCTCGTCGGCGATCACTACCAGCTGCCACCTCTGGTGCAGAACAAAGAAGCCCAGGAAGGCGGCCTCGACGTCAGTCTTTTCAAATTGCTTTCGGACTCGCAGCCCGAATCCGTGGTCAACCTCGAGCACCAGTATCGCATGTGCGAGGAGATCATGCTGCTGTCCAACACCCTCATCTACTCCGGCCGCCTCAAGTGCGGTACTGCAGAGGTCGCATCCCGATCCCTCGAGATGCCAAACGTCAGCGGTCTCAAGCACCATCACCCCGATCAACTGCCCCAATCGCCAGCCCAGCGCCAGCTCTGTCTCGGCACCAGCCAGGGCCGTTGCTGGCTGCGCGATCTCCTCGATCCATGCGCCAAAACGCGCCTCGTCAACACCGACACCCTCATCACGCCTGCCCACGACACCGCCAACGGATCGCGCGTGGTGAACCCCACCGAAGCCGTGCTCTGCACGCAACTCGTCGAAGCGTTCATCTCCTGCGGCATCCCGGCGCGCGAAATCGGTGTCATCACACTCTACCGCAGCCAGCTCGCCCTCCTGAAACAGCACCTGCGCCACCGCATTCCCGAGGTCGAGATGCACACGGCCGACAAATTCCAAGGCCGCGACAAGGAGATCATCATCCTCAGCTGCGTCCGCAGCAACGCCGAGAAGAACGTCGGCGACCTGCTGCGCGACTGGCGCCGCGTCAACGTCGCGCTCACCCGCGCGCGAACCAAGCTTCTCGTGGTCGGCAGCAAGAGCACCCTGCGCGACGGCAACGAGCTGCTGCGCAAGTATGTCCGGCTGGTCGAGAATCGCGGGTGGGTGTACGATCTACCACGGCACGCGGTGGCGGACCATGTCTTCGAGGAGGCGATGAGTCTCAGTCTGAGCACCCAACAGCCGCCGAGTCAGGACAAGCGGTCTTCTCCGACGCCCAACAAGAAGAGTCCACCCCGGGAAACGGTCCCCCGGAACCCCCTTAGCCCCGTGCAGGGCCGGTTGACGCAGAAGCAGCCGCTCAGGAAACCGCACAAGACGGGTGGCAAGTTGCTGAGCGGTGCCAGGGTCACGGCGAAACGACCCGTTCTTCAGGATATGGTGAATGACCTTGTTGGTTAATTTCTTGTCTCCTTTATCTGTTTTGAATAGAGATATTTCCATCTTGGTCGAGTTCATAGTCATTATCGGGGTTTTCGTTATATTTGTTGGGTTGGGTGCGATTAGTGCACATTGGGTCTGCTACCATGTTGTCCATGGGCCTGGCATATATTAATAGATATACCGCCGAGATATTTTTAGCGATGAGTCAAATCAAGCTTACCGTCATCTCGAACCTTCCCGTGGCTCTGGACAGGCCGAATCCTGATTAGGCATCGGCGAAGGTCATGGATGCATACATACTTTGGTATAGTAGTATGAGAGACGCCTGCTACGAATCGATTCCATTGCGAGCATACTAAGGCAGAGAGATGTAGATGGTTTGAAGGTTCGTATATTGGATGCCTTGTTTGACGCAGGCATTTTGCGCATTTTGCGCTGTTTGTACAGGATCGAAAGGAAAATACACGAAAGGAAATTAAATACACTCCCAAAGCCAATATATCCCCCAATGCCCCTGGCCCTGTAACGCCAATACATGTACCGACAGTAAGAAAAGAAAAAGAAATCCCCCAGGCCTCGTTAAAACCACCCAGTAAAACCCAAGTGGGAGAAAAGCTGGATGGAAAGAGCACACTGGCGCCTTCCCGAGCTTCCCAGTTCCCAGTTCCCAACTCCCAAGTTCCTTCCTCCCAACCCTCCCATTCCCATTCCCATTCCCACCGCCTACTACTGACGGGCGAATGTGAAGGTCTGCCTCGGTGGTGCTGGTCGGGGTTGCTGGTGCCAGCGTTGCTGCTGTTGCTGCAGCAGCGGAGAAGGATGCACCATCGGCACTGGAGGACGAACGGGCCCCCGGTGATAGACGGGCCCTGGAGGATACGCCCGAGGCGCAACAGCGGCGGCGGCGGCGGCGGCGGCGTTGGCGGCAAACATGTTATAGCCCACGTTGTTGGTGGACTGTGGTTGACGCCGATGTCCCTCGAGGACCGGGCCGAGTACGTTCAAGACCTCCCTCGGCATGAAGACGAGAGCGCCCTCTCCGTTCTGGTTGAAGGAAGGCGGGAGATGGGCCGGGGCGCTTTGGTTCCTGGGAACGACGACGGGCTCGTCCCGGTATGGCGTGGGCTCCTGCGGTTCCCAGCAGGGTAGCCATGGGCCCGCAGTTGCCCAGGGAACTTGTGCCGGTCGATGCCTGAGGGCCGTGTGCGGTGTTTCGGCCGGCACAGACCTCGTGGTCGTCACCTTCCTCCGCTTGGATGGGCTCTCTTCGACGACGGCGACGGCTTGCTGGGTGGCGGTGGGCAAGGTAGGGCCATGGCCATGGCTAGGACCATTTGGCCCACCTGGGCTGCCCGATTTCGAGGTCGCACCACTGTTGGGAGTGGTGTCCTTGGTGGTAGTGGCAGCATCCACCGATGGAAGGGAGCCGTCCGTATTGGGGACACTCTTGCTGGAGGAAGTATCCCCATCGTCGTCGAGGAGGATTGCGTCGGTGGCGGCGTTTGCAAAGGCAGCGGTGCCGATGGTTGTTTGAGGACCGGCCTCCTGGACTGTTGCTGGAGTTCGTGTTAGTGAGTCGTTGTAGAAAATACATCTTGATTGTGACTTACAAGGCACGGCCTCGGACGGCACGACGAGGTCTTGGGGCCCTGCAAAGAATGGAAAGTTAGCATGGATGGTTTGAGATTAGGGCAGGCAACTGCTACACTCTGAATGCATGTCATGTTGGAAGGTGCATTCTTGGGAAGAGTCATGGCCAAGGCCAACCCTCGACAGATGGATTAGATGATGTCAACGGGATAATACTGACCTTGATCGTTGGCTTCCTCATAGTTCGACGTTGGATCCTCGAAGCCGAAGGAAGATCCTGGGCTGGGGGATCCAAGGAAGTCGAGAACAGGACCGAGACCCTCGTAAGGATCGTCTTGTCCTGGAGCGTTGCCTTGGCCAGTGGGTGCGGTGTCGATGCACCCTTCTTCTGGCGGAGCCATAGGACCTGGCTGGTCGATATTAGGAGCGGTCATCCAGTCTTCTTCGGCCATAGAAGACAGAAAACTGGGATCTCCAGTGCAGGCGAGTTCGTTGGCGAAGAACTGGTCGAATTCCGAGCCGGCAGCGAAGGAAGCGATCGTGGACGCCATGGCGTGTATGGCGTCTTGGTGGACCGGGGATTTCTGAGGTGAATAGAACGAAGGCTTAAGATGGATGCGGATTGATCTTCACAAGCGAATGTAGTCGGTGAAGATGTTCGATAGCGAAGATAGCGGTGAATACTGTGATGGAACGAGAGGATGAAGAAGGATAGTAAGAACAATGGGGGAGACCAGAAACCGTGGGGTTTTTGTATCGATCTATATTAAGCTTTTCGTCGACTATGAGTCTTCACCAAAGTCTGGGACAGGCAGGATTCATGGATTGCCACACCGACTCATGCTAATAATAGCGATGCACCAACGAATTCCCAGCAGACAGACTCTCGACCACCTCTCGAAGCATGTAGACCGTCGTCCAATTGCTCATGGCGAGCAGAGTTCCCTCGAGCATTGAGAGCGCGACTTGAAGATGGCAAGGTCAATACAGTATATCCATCCTTGCCTTCGACAGCATCCCTTCCTAGAGCACTGGTAGACAGAGCAAACCACGTAGGGGATGTAGTTGAACTCGAGCCAGTCTCCCGTCTATTCATGTCAATGGCGGATAGGCAGTCAGCGTGAGTCAATGGCAGGGAAGAGTGCCTGGAGTCTGGGAACCGACAGGCAGACGAATTCAATGAAACAGACTTTGCTGCAGAAAGTAGGTTCACTCACAGTAAAGACACAAACAATTGCAGAACCCATCGAGACGGTACGAGACCGGTCCATTTCAGGCATACAAGGTTGGAAGCCTGAGGCTCGTCGGTCATCCCTGGGACAGCGTACCGACTCAAGTATGGATCTATAGCATCGTTTGCGAGAACACGAGGCGAGTCGAGGGCAACCATAGCGAGCCATTCGGAAATTTCACCGCAATAATCTTGCAATCCCCCTGCAGATGATTTTGCAAGTTCCTCTTGAAAGGGAGGAACAAGGACATCAGGATGGGAAGAGTGGATTGGATTGCATTCGACGATTTGCGGATGGTGAGCCTCGAGTGGCGTGTTGCCTATCATTCCTCTTAACATCAGCGACCAATCTACAGCTAATCCCCAAGAACTGTAGCAGAAGAATACCGACCTTCCTTCGTCGAGGCCGAATCGGGCGCCAAATCGCAGAATAACCAAGAAACGGACTGATTGAGAACGTTCTTGAATGCCCATACAATCCTCTCGAAGCCTTTCTTACCATGAAGCATGGAGGGCAAGCGTAAGTTGATCTCCACCACTGTTCAGACGCATCGTTGGTTAACATTGGCAGAGGAACATGCGGGTGCTGCACGTACTATATCTTTCTTTGGCGTGCTTTCTCCCACCGCTGCGAATGGGTTTCCCTGTGAGACCTGTTCGCTCGAAGGATTCCTTGCCAAGTTCCAATCGCAAAATTCCTGTGCGGATAAACAGTGGAAGGATTAATGAACGTCGAACGGACTGCGGTCATAGCGATCTATCGAAAAGAGAAAGAAGACATACCATCTCGAAGGGTAAAGACCTCGTCCGATCCCGAGCGTCCTTCGGAGATCATGAGAATATTTCCTGCGATGCGGATTAGAAGGGAGCGAGAGCGAGATGAAGATGAACATGACGACAATTCATTGAGAACGATGCGGCTCCCCTTGTCGTCCTTCGTTCTTTCCATTAAGTCGGAACATCACACGTGACATCATAGGCTTTATTCTTTGAACAGGAAAGAAGCAACGAAGACAGCAAAAAGAGGAAGGTACCGTACGTACCCGACTTGATGTAGGTATTGAAAAAATCCCCCTCGAGGAGCGAGGAGAGCGACATGAAAACCCTCGCATATCGAGGGTTCGGCACTTTCTCGTTTAATGAACTTTGAATGTGGGTATATGCGTCTTCTGGCAACGTGACCTTCACCTGTTGAGAAAGTCAGAAGCTAATTCGAAGCCAAGTAGATGGGCGGAGACGAGCATTGCACGTACCGTGTGCACGAACGGATGGCCCAAGATGGCGGTAAATGGGGACTTCTTCGTTGGAGGCTGTTTAGGATCGACAAAAGCCGGCAATTGAGCGATGGTCGTATAGCACTTTTCGCGTCTCGACGCGTCGTCTTGGAAATCAAGCATCGTGGCGGACGAATCCTTCGTGTCTGATTAATTCCCCGTCTGTGATGGATGGTTTGATGGGTTCGATCTTGATGAGATTGTCCACGTCTATCTAACTCCAATCAGTCGAAATCGGCCATTCCCGTCTAGTTTAACAATCTCTTCGCGATGGGCTGACGCGCGGATAAGCTTTGTGCTTTGTGCGGAGATGGCGGAGTTTCCAAGCCCGATAGACTAGGGTGACAGGGTCATGCACTGACATGCAGCTCCCCAGATTTATTGCAGTCGAATTATTACTTAATCTTCGGGTCTTCTTCTGATGACCCACCTATACTCATCATGACCTATGAGACTTCAAGAGTGGCCTCCCGAAAGAGTATGGTTGCAAAACGGACCCTTGGTAAACGTTGGGAGAATGGCTCCGACATTACGCCCATATCTTGAATCGATTCGGACTGATAGCTATGGACCGATGGAGACAACGAAGGATGCACCTTCCAGAAGGGAGCCAATCATGAGTTACAATTGAAATATCGAGTGTACATCGAGAAGATCCATTGCTTTGTGTGTATTTGAAGTACACAATACACATAGCTGATGGAAACCCCACGGATAATATATATATTGGACGATCGCAATGGCCATGTCAATAGCATAGCAAATACTCCCTATAGACTGTATGATCCCACATCGAAATACATTCACTAGATTCTGTGTTTGCTTGCAAACAGAAAGTGAGGCGAGTTTGCTGTAAGAAAGAGCGATGTATTTTCTTTTGCTGTTAGAAAGAGCGATGCAGAAAATACAATAAGAACCAAGTGAGAAAAGCAATCAAAAAAAGACAAGAGAGATGGAAACACATGTCAATTCTAATCTTCCTTCAACTCCAAGCATACTTTACAGTGGACAGTTCTCCTATGCATGCATGACAACTGATCGTTGGGAACAGCCAGTCATGCCTGAGGCATCAACCAGGCAGCCGGCCAGCAGCGGCGCTGTTGAGCTTCCCGATTCCGATTCCGATTCCGCGGCGCTTCCAAACCCAGCCAGCTCCGATTCCCATCGCCATCTCGATTTCCATGACTGCAATCCTTGGGTGACACCCCCGCTCAGCTTCCGAGGATCCTCTCTCGACATCGCCGACGACAGCCCCTCGGGGCTCGAAAGTGGGCGTTCACTTTCACTACTGCCTGACCAACAACAGCCAGAGCTCCAGCAGTCAGTGATGGCCCCTCCGCGTCGTAATCTACTCCCCAAGGAGCGCTTCGCCTTCGCATTTGGGAGCCTCAAGACTCAGAATTATCATGACCCGGCCGCGCGAGGTCCCGGATCTCATACGTGCGTTTGTTCCTGCCTGCCCAATTGACTGTGCATGGTGCAACTACATCGATTCGGAATCCCACTTGCTAATGCGATGAATCTCTACACCCTACAGGATCCGTACCCTCGCATGGAATCCCACCGGCCAGCTCATAGCTACCGGCTCCGCCGACCGTACGCTTCGGATCTGGAACCCCGAGCGTCCAGCCGTTCGATACTCGACAGATCTGCGCGGTCACTCCGCGGGAATCGAGAAGGTCGTGTTCAACCCCGTTCGGGATTCGGAATTGGCCAGCTGCTCGACGGACGGTACGGTGCGCATTTGGGATGTGCGCACCAAGACATGCGTTAGTCGTCTGGATGTAGGCGGAGAAGCCTTCACACTGTCCTGGTCTGCCGACGGCAGCGTCATGATGGTTGGGAGAAAGGTGGGCGTCTTCCTAGTCATGAAGGAAAACGACAGGATCAATTAGCTGACCGCCTCTCTCATCAATCAAGGATGACAATCTGGTCCCAATCTCCATCGAATCCCCCTCCTCTCCACACATCATCACCGACGGGACCACCACCACCACCACCACCACCACCACCAACGGCCTATCATCTACGCAACCAACGGCATCCAAAACAACCTACTCCGTCCTCGAATCCCACCCGCAACCCATCCAAACCAACGCAACCACCTTCTCTCACCACATCCCCACCCCGGACTCTCCCGACCTCCACCTCTTCGCCACCACCGGCGAAGGCACCGTGAAAATCGTCTCCTACCCCTCCTTCACCACCCTGCACACCCTCCACGCACACACGTCCGCATGTCTCTCCATCGCCCTGGCGCCGACGGGCCGCTACCTCGCTGTCGGCGGCAGCGACGCCCTCATCTCCCTCTGGGACACGACGGACTGGATCTGCAAGCGCACCGTCTCCAGCGCCAGCGCCGGCGCCATCCGCGGCGTCAGCTGGAGCTTCGACGGGCGGTTCATCTGCGGCGCCTGCGACGAGGCCGGTTGCGGCGGGAACGGGCTGGAGATCTTCCATGCGGAGACGGGCGAGAGCGTCTATACCGTCCCGACGGGCGGGAGCATCAATTCCGGCATCCCGGCCGTGGCCTGGCATCCGTCCAGGTATTGGTTGGCGTATTCGACCACGGCGGATGGGCCGGGGAGCGCGGGGGCAGGCGGATTGAAGATCGTGGGTGCAGCGGGCGGGAGTCTCTGATATAGACCTTTCTGTGTTTAATGTTTTCTTTATACATCATATCTGGAACTGCGTATACCCCGGTTGATGAGGTGTGACGAAAGAGAAAAACAAGGGTTGACCGATCAGCCCAAACCATTGCAATATTGGTTCTGTCAATTGTTCTGATGGTAATGAATTCCATCTCAATCAATTACTTTTCTTACTGGCGCAGATTTACTCTTAACATCCATAAGTTTATGACACTCCGGATTCGGGCCATACGCAAAATAAAGTGTCCGATACTAGGAAGCAAAATGGCGTTCGTTTTGTGTGTTTTCCGGTGATAAAGAATGGCTACAAGACAAGGATCCCCAGAAATAGAGAAAGAGTGAATGAGGTCGGTGGGAACTGCAAAATCAAATCTGGGAGCGTGGCTAATAATCGTCACCGCGACTCAGAACCTCTTTGCCAGAGGAACGAATGAGGATAGTCTAAAACCAGCGAGGTTAGTCTCTGCCATTTGGTGCCGAGGGGCTGATTCCTAGGGTGAAAGACATACATGCTCGAATTGGGCCGTGTATGACCCTTCAACATCATTCAGTGGCCCATACATATCCAAGATCCCGTTCGAGACAAGGCTATTCAGCTGAGAGAGAGAGTTTAACTGTCAGTTCGGATTCAGGTCGGTAAAAGGTTGGGGTTGTAATATTCCTCGGCACTCACCCCAAGCACATACTTGTCGATGCCGAGTCGGTCCAGGTACCGCCGGCAGAAGACGAGAGTTCCAAAATTCTCATCAACTGTCTTGAGAAGAGATCGTGCCGATGCCAGATTCAGGCGGACGTTCGGAGCTTCCAGATTCTTTCCATATCCATAAACACCGGCCTAATGATCATCCAGTTACCTCTGTGATATCAACTGTAAGGAAAGGAGATGACAAGGGTACTCACGCCCTCTCTAATGTAACCTCTTCCAGTACTTCCGAAAGTCTCAATGGCAAAGACTTCGCCCTCTTCCATCTTCGTCTGGTCGGAATTGCTGATGAACGGGACTGATTTCCCTCCATGGATTCGATAGCGCTCTATGTTGTGCCCAGTGATGTTCCGAATGGCTTTCACACCGTAGGTCTTGCCTTTGATCTCGACTTCGTAGCTTTCCATGGCTTCTTGGATAGCGCTGCCTATCTCACTCATGCGAGCATCAATGCCGGCACTCTATTTCTACCGTCAGCAGTGTAACTGCAGAAGTCATTATTCGACGAAAATCCTTACCTTCACACCCGTATTGGTGGCATCTTTGACGGCTGCAAGCAAATTGTCATAGACCGGGTCGAAGGTCATGGTGAAGGCACTGTCAACGATCCAGCCATTGAGATGTACTCCAAAATCCACCTTCATAACATCTTCTTGTCGGAGAACAACGTCCTTCTGACCAGGATTGGGAGTGTAATGCGCAGCACAATTGTTCAGTGCCAGTCCAGTGGGAAACCCCATTCCTCCTTTGAGACTATCTCCGGGCTGCAAGCCCTGGTTGTCGAGTAGAGCTCGCACGCCATCCTCGATACCTTCCGCGATCTCGCGAAGCGTCTGGCCTGGCTTGACCGTCTGCTGCACCCACTGACGGACTTGCCGGTGGACTTCGGCTCCCTTGCGATAGTCATTCAGGAACCCTTCGTCTTCGGTACGCAGACGAGACAGGTAACAAAGTTCCTCAGTCGTAGTCCGGACGAGGTTCTCGTCTTTCGCCTCATTATTGTATTCGATGAGTTCGCCAGCAGGATAAATGCCAGACGGGAACAAGTCCGAAACAGGGATCCGGGGAGGACAGGACTGCTTAGTAGCAGGCAAGGACGCTGCGTGCTTCTTGTTCTTCTTTTTCTTTGGCTTCTTGCGTTTTTTCTTTTCGCCTGTTCGGTATTTGTTAGTTTGGTACATGCCACAGTCTCCAAGCAGGAATCAGGTGCGGGAGAAGCCCAGTGTCAGAGTTAGCATTGGCTCCGTTATCACGTACCAGCTGAGCTTTTCAGCGCGGTCACGGAGGGATTCTCGTCGTCATCGTCATCGTCGTCGCCTCCATTTCCAAAATCTCCATCGCCGTCTTCGGCGAGGGTGGAGCCCCGTGGCTTTCCTCCGACGGCATTCGCCTTTGTCGCATCTCGGGTGTTCGCTGTGGGTTTCGGTTAGCTGCTACATACTGAGACATTGTAGATTGTAGATACGCACCCTCTTCGTAGTGAGGCTGGTCCTCGGAGGTCTTGGATCCCATTGCATCCGGTCTTTTGAGAAATCAACAACAATCAACAAGTGCAAAGTCCTTGCGATTTTCTCCTCTTGATGAAGATAAAACAAACCGGAGTGAATCTTTTGGTGGGGGGGTGGTTTAGTCAGCTTCACTAAACCGGAGTTGGACGCCTCGTATAACGCCGGGGGAAATCCGGGGGAAATCCGGGGGTCCAGTATTTAGGTTGATTTCTATTTGGGATAAGCAAGCTATGGCATAGTCTACAGGGGGTGTCGGAAGTCTCGAGGTAAATGTTCTTCGCAGATTGTTGGTTGAGCTGATCGGTGAATCGGTGATCTACTCCAGTGTTCATCTTTTTTTTTTTTTTTTTTTTTTTTTGTAACGACACCATCAGCTGAGCCCTGGAAGCCATGCTTGCGGAGAGGTGATTAGATTGACACTGTCATCCCCCGCCTGTTCCTGATGGCGTTGGAGTCTTCATGTAAATATATTTTTGCGGATGGCTCTTGCTCGGTACCTTACTTAGATCCTTAAAGAACTGGAAGCTCTGACACAATGCCGTTTTTCTTTTCTGCAACGTAAAGATGCTGATTCCCTGGTGCTGTTGCAAAATAGAGGTGGTTTCGAATGCCTGCACCAGTCAAGCGTATTTGGGCTGCTCCAGGAGGGGTAATCAAGCCTAGCTCTTGAATCCACTCTGATGCCACTGTTCCGTCGGCTCTCATCAGTTGGAGCTCAATAAAAATCGACTGCCGATTCACTGGTCCATTGGCAGTTTGAACCACTACAGGCAGTCCCAGTCCCCTATATTGTTGGCTTCAACCCCATTGCAGCCAAATCAGTTTGGAGGACTGATTATACTTGTGGCACAGTATTTTCGTCCAGCATCTTCTGAAGTTCAGCAAGCCGCTTCTGAACATCAAAAGGTGGCAAGGTGATCGCAGGAGCAAAACTTGGAGGTGTCATTGTTGGATTTATGAATCTTAGCGATCAACAAAGTAATATTCTTCATGACCCACTGATGAAATGGTTTATTGCGGGGATGGATAAGTGGAGAGTTGGAGTGATGATTTCAGAGCCAAGTCTGTCATCATAAGCTCAATTGGTAACGTGATTCCCTAACCGCTAATGCGGCGCCCTTAATAGCCTCTAACAGCTTCAAATATATAGTCGAACCCCGGTCAGGTCTACAAAACTTCTCTCCCTCGATTGTATGTAATACTACCTATCATCACATGCTTGATAGCTCTCTGACTCTCAGCCCAAGTCCTGAGTAGCAAGAAGAAAAAAAAAAAAAAAAAAAAAAAGGGCGTAGTGTTCCAACTTTCAACTGACCATCGACGAAACCGGAGCTAGAGCTAGCACTTGATGACCTTACTCCCTTCTAGATTGTGAGACTGTTGACGTGTCCTTTCAAACGTTACGATTGTAATCGAAATATCATCGACATCGACTTCCATAGCGGAGCTACTTTGCTAACAAAGCGCGGTTCTCGTGCTAACTTCGTCCAGTTCACTTAATAGATAATGAACGCGGAATATCGGCTGCCTCTGGCATCGCAAATATATCACTATTCTATTCAAGAGCTCGATGTTATCAGTCGGTGTAACACAAACCACTTATCTCAAGGTTCTGCAACTTGCACATGGCGATGTTGCAATGCAATAGATGGCGATGAGCGAGTGCCAAGAAAGAAGAAAGAAAGAACCTTGACGAGCTTAATTAATTTAGGTTAGTTAATGTTGGCTACCTAACAACGAGAACGCGGGGTAGACTAGACTAGATCAGAAGGTGTAGTCGTGCACCTGACGGGAGCCAGGGTCACAGTGTCACTTGCCTTCCACGAGGTCACAACCACTGACCCGAAACCATTGGCCTTCTTCACACCTTCAGGCACACTCTGGAGATTCGACGATGCCCCATTCAAGTAGACAAAAGATTGTCCACATGGAGCCCTCGATGACCTGCAGCGGAATGTCGGCTGGCAGGCATTATATTACTTCAATTTAATTCATCCCATCAATTGATTCAAACGGGAGCCAGTGAGAGCAGAGAAGACATGGGTATTTCACCTGCGCGATGCTCCCCGTGTCACCTTGGACGGAGTTGAGACCCCTGATTCATCGAAGCCGACGTGGCTGCCACAAGAACATCTGCAAGCTAGTCATGCAGCATGCTTTATCTTGGTCAGTATCATCCTTAATTTTGATGATGTTTGTCTGCCCGTTTCTCCCCTACCCCAGACAGCGTTTCCTAGCAGAACCCCATAGGCCCCAAACCTTCTGTTGTTTCTTCGTGGACAGTAGTATGCACATGAAGCCTAACTCCGCTCCAGCAGATGACACCCTTTTGAGATCAGAATTTCAGAAAAGATGCTGCTTATGCCGATCATTATCCCCTTTGAGCAACACATATTGTCTCTGGCTGTCGGTGTTGGTGCATTGTGAATGGTAGTCGAGGTAGGGGGGTGTCTTCGCATTCCGTACTGGTCTGTTGTGGCTTGCAGCGCAGAGAAGCCCATCAATATTGCGGATGCACCTTTCCTCTCCATCACACATTTGCAAGGTATCTCAAATCCCTCCCACAAGTGAGAATATGGAGAACATAAGTAGGCTGGAATGCCCCGCGAAATGCTGGAGGTTGTTCCCCTCCCTTTCAAGCCTTCAAGCCATTTGAGCTCCCTTGGTGTTGGTACTTAAAGATGAAATTTGTTTTTGTCGCTACTTATGCTTTGCTCCTCGTTGGTGCAAATGCGCAGCTTCTGGAAATCCCAGCTGTAGACCGCGTGGTCAGCTCGGCTCTAAGCTCTCTCTCGGCCTATGTCACATACCATGCGCCAACAGGAACGGCTGCTGCTGCTTTGGCCTCTGCGACAGCGAGTACCAATTCAACAAAGCATGACACAGTTGCGGTGAATGCAGCTGTTGCTGATGTACCGTACTGGTTGGCGGACATATCTCATCAAGGCATCGCGGCGTTCAACCCGAACCCATCTAGTTATGCAGTCTTCCGCAACGTCAAAGACTATGGTGCTAAGGGTATGTACATCCACTGAGTGTACTATGTTACTTGTCTGACGAACAGCGTCTAGGTGATGGAGTCACAGACGACACCGCTGCGATCAATGCAGCGATAAGTGCTGGTGGTCGATTTAGCCCAGCAAGTCGTCAATCTTCCACGACGACTCCTGCCATTGTTTACTTCCCTGCTGGTACCTATCTGATCTCTTCGCCGATCATTGACTACTATTTCACCCAGCTCGTTGGCAACCCGAACTCGCTGCCAATTATCAAGGCCAGCTCTTCGTTCCCTGCTACTTGGATGATTGATGGAGATCAATACCAGAGTGACGGCAATCAAGGCTGGACAGCTACCAACGTGTTCTTCCGGCAAATTCGAAACTTGATCTTGGACATGACTGCGATCCCTCCAAGTACGGCAGCAACTGGTATCCACTGGCCGACTGGCCAGGCAACAAGCATTCAGAATGTGGAGATTCACATGAGTTCTGCCCCAGGAACCCAGCATCAAGGTCTATTTATTGAAAATGGTATGATTTGTTCCCCGCAGAACGGGTTACACTTCTTACTAACCTAGTATAGGCTCTGGCGGCTTCGTCATCGACGTCACAACCACTGGAGGTAGATATGGCGCAAATCTCGGAAACCAACAGTTCACAATGCGTAACCTCAAAATCTCGGACGCGACGTATGGAATCTGGCAGATCTGGAACTGGGGATGGACATACCAGGGGATCACTATCACCAACTGCTCGACTGCATTCGCCATGACCAATGCGGGAGTTGGTAATCAGCAGGTTGGGTCTGTCAACATCATCGACAGTACCATTCAAGACTGTCCGACTTTTGTGGATACTGCCTGGCAGAGCTCCACTTATAGCAATGGCAGTCTGATCTTGGAGAATATCAAGCTAAACAATGTTCCTGTCGCAGTGCATGGCCCAAGTGGCACTGTTCTCGCTGGTGGAACCACAACTATCTCTGCATGGGGTCAAGGCCACAAGTACACGCCGTCTGGGCCGACTAACTTCCAGGGCACATTTACACCACCTACACGACCTAGCGAGTTGCTTGCCAGCGGATCCTCCAACTACTACACTAAGACGAAACCTCAATATGAAGCCTCACCCCTCGCTTCATTCGTGAGCATCCGAAGCGCTGGCGCAAAGGGTGATGGGTCAACTGACGACACAGCCGCTATTCAGTCTGCACTGCGGTCCGCCGCATCCTCGGGAAAGATCGTCTTCTTCGACCAGGGTGTCTACAAAGTGACGAACACTATCTATGTTCCTCCCGGTTCGCGGGTTGTTGGCGAATCCTTCCCAGTCATTATGGCTGCTGGAAGCACGTTCTCAAACATCGACAATCCCGTGCCAGTTGTTCAAATCGGAAAGCCCGGAGACTCAGGTTCAGTTGAATGGTCGGACATGTTTCTGGGCACTCAGGGCTCAACCCCGGGAGCGGTACTCATTGAGTGGAATCTGGCGGCCACCGAAGGTTCGGGCATGTGGGAGGTCCACGCCCGAGTAGGAGGCTTTGCCGGCTCACAGCAACTGAATGCGCAATGCCCAAAGACTGCTGCAGTTTCCTCCGCCTGCTTGGCTGCATACATGTCAATGCATATTACCAGATCTGCTAGCAATGTGTACTTGGACAACGCCTGGATTTGGACGGCAGACCATGACCTGGATGACGGACTGAACACTCAAATTTCTGTTTACACGGGTCGTGGACTCCTCATCGAGGGGAAGAATATTTGGCTGTAAGTGTTAAAAGGCTATCAATTCATGTTCAACCAAACTGATAATCTCATGCAGTTATGGAACGTCCGTGGAGCACCATGCATTGTATCAATATCAGCTCTCCGGTGCTCAGAATGTCGTTGCCGGCTTCGTGCAAACCGAGACACCGTAAGTCAACCAGAGATTTCTTGATTCTTTCATTATCTGACCTTTTTACTTCCGACAGGTACTGGCAACCCATTCCCGACGTAGCCAACGGCCCCTATCCCAGGAACGCCACCCTCAAAGATCCAGACTACAGCACCTGTCTCCCCGGAAACTGTGATGCTCTCTCCCTGCGCATCCTCGACAGCCAAAACGTGATTATCTACGGTGCCGGACTGTACAGCTTTTTCAATCACTACAGTACCACTTGCTCCAACTACCCCAGCCCGGAGGACTGCCAGAGCGAGATTTTCCGCATCGAGGGCAGTACGAACAATCTGGTGGTGTATTCGTTGAGCACCATCGGTACAACAAACATGATCGTGAAGGACGGTACGTCGCTGGCGCATTACAGCGACAATTTAGCTACGTATGCCGATACCATTGCTTACTTCACGCTTTGAGTGGGGCATAAGTGTTGGTGAAGGACATATGTTTGGGAGTCCAACCATATCGTTTGGTAGCAGCAATGTTGAGTGTATATACAGTATAAGCGTAAACTGGCACGGAAAACTGTGTGTCGATGGACTGATAGTTGAATACAGATACTTCTTTGTATACTCTTCGCACTCTACGAAATCATTAGAAAGGCGACCTTTTCCACGCATTCAACCGACTGATACAGGCGGACAAGATGTTTAAACTCGGCAAGAAAATTGTTCAATGTATCAGGCTCAGCCACAAAGAGTCTCCAGCAAAAGATAAATTCAACGTAGCATAGCATGGCATAATACATACAACGACTCGGCCAAAAAAAGCCTTCCAATCCACCGCAGCAAACGCACGTTGGCCCCTTTCTTCCCACCACTTGATCTTAACATTGATATTGCATTTGATTGATAATAGTGTACTGTACTCGTAGTTGTGATAGGGTATCTGATATCTTGATATCGATCGTGATATGACGTGGTTAGATAGATAGGTAAAAAGTAAGATCTCCAACGAAATAATCTATAGCTTGGCCTTCGTCTGGGCCTTCTTGAGGATCGGTTCCATCTTGGTCGCTTTCATGATGTTGCCCTTGATCTTGAGCTTTCCGCCCATGAAGAGGCGCTGCGCGTTGGCCTTGCCGGTGACCAAGGCACCGAAGTCGGCGTCGGAGAGGGTGAGGGTGACTATATCACATCACACCTGTCAGCAACAAAAAAAAAAAAAGGCTACATCCACGGACTTGCAATGTATGCAACAGCCATCGCTGGAATGTTCCTCCAAAGCGGGGGAGAGGGGGGGGGGGACTCACCATCGGCCTTTCCACCCTCGGGAGCAGCACCCTTGCCGACCTCACCCTTGTTCTTGAGATCCAGGTACCAGCTCTCCTGCTTTCCCTCGGCGTTCGTCAGGGTGAATGCGACGACGGCCTTGGCGTTGTCGATGGCTTCTTTGCGGGTGGCGGCGTCGGACTGCAGGGTGGAGTTGATCACGTCGAAGGCCTCGGAGGCGGGGAAGGAAGCTATTTCATTTCGCAATGAGATGTTAGATCGATCGGTGGGATTCGAGGAGGGGGATTTTATTTTTTTCCCTTTGCATACCGTTCTTGAGAGACATGGTGAATGTGATTGTTGGGTTGGTTTTTTTTATAGGACCGATTGGAAATGAATTCAATCAATCGGGTGATTTCTGACGTAGTTTGTCTGTTTTAGCGGTTGATTGCGATTAGGCAGAGAGAGAGACAGATAGGTGTTTGGATTGAAACAACCGGCGAGATGGAACTGGCGTTACTTACAGGTATATATGGGGGAGGGTTGGGGTTCCGAGGTAAGTGTGCAAGTGATGAAGCAGATAAAACAAGTCAAGTCAACGTGGTAGGATGATTTCCAGCCCATATGACCGTCCCTGTCAGCTTTCCCCGGAATGTCGGCGAGGAAAAGGAAAGCGCATGTGAAGCGAGGCGGTGGGCAAGTGCCGAGGCTGTCTTTGGCGTCGGACCACCCGTGATGATTTCTTTCATCTACTTACATCACTGGAAGCGCATTATTTGGTTGATATCATATCACTTTCTATTTATCGTGATATTATCAACAGGAAGACGTCAATAATCGTTATAGTTTTTTTCATGACCATATATCCTCCCAAGGCGGACATCCAAAGTCCTCGTCACAAGATACATTACTTCTGAAGGTTAGGTAGACTTGGAAACCAGCCAAATCCACACAAGGAAATCCTTCCGACGAACCCCAAATAGGTCACGGTTGCGAAGGAATCAAAGCGAAGGGATCTGCGAAGTCAACATTGATCTTCAATCTTCATCCCCCGAATGGCCTCAACCCCCGCTTCTCCCGATGAAACAATCCGGTCTTGGACTTTTAGTTGCCCCCAATACTCCACATGAACCGAGCATGTCCTCTCACCAGTGACCACTGATACCAACCTGCAGGAGACCGAGACCCTTGTACTCCGGAAAATAATAATGCAACCGTAGAAAAGAGCCGAAGCTCCAAGCAGCTACCTCAAAGGCTCAAAGCATAAACACGGACGTCATTCCGCCCCTCACAGCCAACTAAATACCGACGACTGCAGGAATTTCTTCATATGATGATCGGGCTTCGCGAAGAACAGTTCTCGCGTCTTCGAACGCGCCCGGGCCAGACTGCTCGCTCCGTCTTTCAAGCTTCGAAGTCGATCCTTGCGCTTCTGTGCCGCGCGGATAACGTTGTGCAGCTGTTGTCGACTCACACCGACCGGACTCAGCACGATGGGCACATCCATCACCTCCTCTTGCTTCTCTTTCCATCGCTCACTGCCCGAGATGCGCGTCAATGGAGCCAGGGCGTCGTCCCAGGTGCCGCTGCGGAGGACGACGTCTTCGAAATTGAACTCGCGCAGCGTCCGCCGGTGCTCGAGGACGAAGGACGCAACCTGCGATGCGTCCATGCGGGCGTTTTCCAGCTCCATGTTCTCGAGGTTCCGAAACTGCAGAGGCCGAGGAGCCGTCGCGAATTTCTTCGGACACGATTGTATTGGCTTTTGGTCGGCGGGTGTCGCAAGGCGTGGTTCTGTCGCAAGCGAGAGCGGGCATGGTCCTTGGGCGCCTCGCCAGCGGAAGGCGAACCGTTGCAGATTGGAGAAGTTTCGCAGGTATGCGTCAAGAAGCTTGAGATGATCTACTGGTTGGTCCGGGCCATATGGGAAGCTGTCTATGTGGATGGTGAGCTGGCGGATCTGTAACCACCGTCTGCGCGACGCAGGCGATGCCCCGAATCCCATGTTCGGCTGAAGGTAGAGAAGTGCCCCGGGGTGGATGGGAAGGAGAGTCAGCGAGTCCAAGGACGTCAATGGCGCCTGTTCCACGGCCACTCGAAGCGAGATTAACGCATAGTCCACGACGCTGCGGCGGTAGCGATGACTGGGTGCTTGTCCGTCACAGGCGATTTTCAGATGCTTCAAGGAATGCATGAGGGTCAATGCGCCCACGAACGACGGGATATTCGTCGCCGCGTGGAAAAGAGGCGGATACTGTTTGACCAACATGTCCGTCATCTCCCAGCTTCCGTATCTGGGAACACTCAGTCGGGCGCCTGAGTTGTTGGATGCATGCACCTGCGGCACGTAGACGAATGTCTGCTCTTCCCCCGTGACGGGGTCTATGATGGGAGGCAGGAAGATCTCCGAGTTGTGCGGCAGCTTGAAAATGAACGTCTTGACATGGTGGCCGATACGCTCCAGCGCTGCCATGCGCGATGGACGAGTAAATGTGCTACTACGGAATTGAACTTCTAACTCTGCAAACAGATAGGGGGCAGTCTGGCAGGCGAAGTCCCAGCAGACCTGACGACATGAAAGGAGGTCTTCTTTCGACAGGCAGCTCAGGAAGCCTTCTCGAGTGGCTTGCGTCTGCCAGAACTGAAGCAGGGCAGGACCAGGCGCCATTGGAGCAGGTTGTCATTGCGTAGTAAAGACCGGTCTTGAAATCATGTCAGATGGGCATCACATAATAATACAGATATCTGTAAGCAACAGCGTCCGAGACGGAAATAAGACAAGCGCATACATGAGAAGATTAGCGCTTAAAGAGGAAGAAGTCGAACCTGGTCGCCTGCTTCTCTCTTACCGTCTCACTGGTGCATTAACCGTGGGGAAGTATACCAGATACTTGCAAGAACCAAGAACAATATGGACAGAAAAATTCATTTAAAAAAAAGTTCAATATATTTTCCATCCTTCAACACCTCAGGATGCAACCCAGCTGCAGCCCGGGGCAATTAAATAACCCAACTCTCTCCTACCGAAAAGCATCCCCCGCCATCCACTTCCAAGAAAAAATAATAATAATAATAATAATAATAATAAAAAGCCCGCCTACAGAAAATTCCCCCCCGCCACCCAATAACCATCCCTCAACGAAAAGTGAGTCACATCCGAGGGGGGCACAAATCGAAGCGATTTGCTCTCGAGCAGCGGTCTAGAGAAGCATCAACGCTGCAGACTGCGCGAAGAAGCGCGGTCGCGAAGCCGACAAGCGACGTGATGAATGGATGGGAGGCAGCGTTTCGATCCCGTTTCGAAACAAGCGGGGATGCCCGTTTTCCAAGGTTTCCGCCCAGGCTCCCAATCGGCTGAGGAGGGGGGCTTCGTCCTAGCGCTCTTGGCGGGTTTTTGTCGAAGGTGGCGACTGACAAGACGCGTCGGGGAAACGCGAGATAGACGCGCTACGTGATGGTAGAAGATTTGTTGATTCCAAGGTCCTTTTTATATTTTGTGACTGGTCGAGTTGATAAGTTTATTCTTGGAAGAAATTGATTTTTTTTTTCTGCTTGGTTTGAATTTCAATGCTAGACTTTCCTGGCCTGAGACATATCGATGATGGATGGGGTTGAAACTTTTCCTCAGGTAGAGAGAAATATCTACAGAAATTGATATAGAGTAATGATTTGCTTCACCTTACGCTATGCATATAGTAATTTCGACGAAGAAGAAAAAAAAAAAAAAAAAAAAAAAAAAAAACAAGAGTGATGTCCTTCGGATCTTGTAGACAGATGAAAAGAAACCAATGTAAAGTAACGTGATAGTGTCGGTCGCGCGTTCGTCGGTCATCTGTTTGTTGCGAATTGTCTCCTCATTAATAGATCCGCAGAACAGATGCAGTCCAGTTAATATAGCTTAGGATAGAGTTTGACTTCACATAAAACAAAAGAATGCAGTGTTGGATGTCATGGAAAGGGAAAGAAGAATAACAACAACAAAGTCTTAATGATTGTCCTGGTAGCAACGGACAGCTGTTCGACAGTGAAGATGAAAATGTGGAGTGAATAGTCAGCAAGCAGAAGCAACTAGTTAAAAGGAGTGCAGTCTATTTAAGGAGTCCAGATCTGCCTCTAAGGCCCACGCCTGAGGCCAACATCCCCGATCATTGGCGGGCGGGAACCCACTGACCTTGAACTTGCCCACCTTCACCTTCCCTCCGACCTGGACAGTTCTTGGCTCTTCCATTCCTCTCTACCCACCTCCTACTAGGTCATCCATACACTGATTCGATTGTACTGTACATAGTAGAATCGTTCCAGCTATGGATTCCTTATCGGCTGGTGTGTCCATCGAGGACCTCACAGAAGATCTCCAATTGCAGCAGGTCCTGCTCCAGAGTCTAGAAGAAGAGCGACCAGATGCCACCGCTGAGAAACAAGAAATTCTTGAGGCCATCCATCGCCTGGAATCACAACTGGCACACTTGCGCGGTGACAGTCCACAGTCGTCACGCCCGAATACATCCGGCTCGGATCGGTATCTGTCGCTTCTGCCCCAAGTGGATGGCGGCTTCGACCTAGAACCGTTTGATGTCACCGAATCAAGCTCTTCTGGCATGTCGCCTCCAGCACGGCCATCTCAACTTCTGCAGCCCCTGCCTACTCGTAAACGCCAGGCCCAGGATGCAGAATTGGAAGATACGTCGGACGCATTGTCAAAGCGAAACACCCCACTTCATCATCGCTCCGCTTCTGCAACCCCGTCGGTCGCTTCTACTTCTTCTGGCAGTGATGGATTGCATAAGCTTCTGGGCTTCGACAGCCGCGCCAGCTTCCTTGCAATGCAGGAGGAGCAGAAAGAGGCAGAACAGTGGCTTGAAGATCGCAAAGAACAGGAGCGCCGCGACTACGAATTTGCTCGTATGGTCCAGGAAGGCCTGTATGAGCCAGCCTCGCGACCTCAGTCCTCCCAGTCTTCTCCAAACTACACGCATGCCGACTCGCTGGGACAGCCTGTCAATCCGTTGAGAGATCCTGCTAACCAGTCGTGGAATCTCTCGGTCCCTAATTCAGTATCACAGACCCCTGCTGGGACAAATGGCGGTCTTACGAGTCAATTCCCCGCTTACTGTTCGCTGGGTTCTCTGAATTCGCATCTTGGAAATCCTGCTCATGCAGCACCGGGCCCGTCTCTTCCTAAGCAGCAGAAACGAGAACTTTATGACCCGGCTTCCATCCAGCTTCCAGATAGTGAAGATAGTGATCTTGCAGAAATCTCGTCCGTGGATTTCAATCGCAACGTTCAACCTACTGCCAAAACGTTTTCTGCCAGTCCGTGGCCAACTAAGCCGTATTCCTGGCTTAACAACGGCATGCCAGGTCCTGCGACGAGCGGATTTTCAATTGGTCAGCATCCAGTCCCAGGACCGAGTGGTAGCGGGGCGTCAGGTACGGTGTACGGACCAAACGTTCTACAGAACACCTGGGCAAGGCTGAACACAGGCACGAGCATGTTTGCGAATGCAGGCCATTACTTCCGTCAGGGGATTTCTGACCCGCTTTCAGCTGCTATCAACGCCTTTGGCAGCCACGGGGACCAGTTTGTTGGCCCTCGCGGCAACGACGACTTCTGGAACGATGTCGGGCCCTCTGATGTGGAGGACATTAAGCAACTACTCGACAATATCAGACCCGATGTCCGCTTTTCCAAGGAAGACCGAGAAGGCACTCCCGATGCCCTCCAATACCCGTTGATGTTGCACCAGAAAGGAGGGGTGACCTGGATGAAGGCCATGGAGGAAAGCGAACAAAAGGGCGGTATTCTTGCGGACTCCATGGGACTTGGGAAGACCATACAGGCCCTTGCTCTCATCGTGTCACGCTCTTCTTCGGATCCCGGCCATAAAAGCACTCTGATCATCACCCCAACGTCGCTCATGCTTCAATGGAAACGAGAAATCGAGACGAAAATAAAGCGCGAACATCGGCTAAGCGTTTTTATCTTGCATGGTTTGAAGGCACCTGTGAGCTTCAAAGACCTCAAGGGATACGACGTAGTCCTCACCACGTACGGAACGCTGGCCATGGAATATGGACGCTTGAAGACGTTGGAAGAACAGCTGGCTTCTGGAGCTACTGTTCAGAACGCTTCCAACTCGGTTTCGCTGCCGATTCTCGGCGCTACCAGTCAATGGTATCGAGTCATCCTCGACGAGGCGCAGTCGATCAAGAACCGAAACACGAAATCCGCCTTGGCCTGTTGTCGTATCAACGCCACTTACCGGTGGTGTATGACCGGAACGCCCATGATGAACAGCGTGAAGGAATTGCATTCTCTGCTCAAGTTCTTGCGAGTCCGACCCTACAACAACCTCGAGATGTTCAATCAGGTGAGTAACTCTTATTCTGGACCACGCGCAAACGCTGACCTACGTAAAACAAAGACTTTCACACGCCCTCTCGAGGGCAACTCAAGCCAATCACAGAAGGACAAGGCAAGAACGCAGCTCCAGGCCCTACTCAGTGCGATTCTGTTGCGACGAACCAAGACCTCGAAGATCGACGGCCAACCGATCTTGCAACTGCCACCGAGGTTCGTGGAGAAGGTTCATGCCGTCTTCAGCGAAGACGAACAAGAACTGTACAAGGCATTGGAAACCAAAACGCAGTTGGTGGTCAACAGATATCTCAGGCAGGGCACCGTCGGCAAGCACTATTCCCATGTTCTCGTATTGCTTCTTCGCCTTCGACAGGCATGCTGCCATCCTCATTTGATGTCCGATTTCAGTGTCGAGGCCAACGCAACCGGAGGCACTGACGCAGTTGACTTGGTCAAGAACGCAGAGAAGTTCAGCCAACAGGTTATTCTTCGCCTCAAGGACGATGACAATCTGGAATGCCCCATTTGCATTGACGCAGTTGAGAATCCGATGATCTTCTTTCCATGCGGCCATGGCACATGTTCCGAGTGTTTCTCGAGAATGACCGATCCAGCTGTGGCCGTAAGCCAGGGCAATGACGGCGAAGTGAGGGTGAAATGTCCCAATTGCCGGGCCCAGATCAATCCCAAGCAGATCACCGACCGCAACAATTTCAGAAAGGTCCATTATGGCGAGGAATTCGGCGATGCGGATCAGGATGAGAAGCTTTCCAAACCTACCGAGGATGAAGATGATAGTGACACCGAAAGCGACAGCGACGACAATGACGACAGTCTGTCACGCTTCATTGCTCAGGACGACGAGTTTGCCGACGAGGATGAGGGAGCTTCCGCCAAGAAATCGAAGGCCAAAGGCAAAAAGCCCAGCAAAGGCAAGAAGGTTAAGATGAGCCTGGCACAGCTCAAGAAGGAAGCTTCGAAGAATCAAAAGGCCAGACGCAAGTATCTGCGTCGTCTCGAGAAAACTTGGGTCAGTAGTGCCAAGATTGACAAGGCTTTGGAGATCCTGGAAGCAATCGCAAGACGCGGCGAGGGCGAAAAGACCATCATCTTCAGCCAGTTCACCGCTCTCCTTGACTTGCTCGAGGTTCCCATCGTGCGGAAGCGATGGGGCTATCGGCGCTACGATGGCAGCATGAGACCCGCAGAGCGCAACGACTCCGTCATCGAGTTTACCGACAACCCCAACTGCAAGATCCTGTTGGTCTCTCTCAAGGCAGGCAATTCGGGCCTGAACCTCGTGGCCGCATCGCAGGTGATCATCTTCGACCCATTCTGGAACCCTTACGTCGAGGAACAGGCCATCGATCGCGCCCATCGCATCGGGCAGCTGAGACCGGTTTCCGTTCATCGCATTCTGGTCCAAAACACCGTGGAGGATCGTATCTTGGAACTTCAGGAGAAGAAGCGCGAGCTCATCGAGGGTGCGCTCGACGAGAAAGCCGCTAGCAGCGTTTCTAGACTGGGATATTCAGAGCTGGCTACCCTATTTGTACGTATTCTTTTCCTTGTTTCGTTCACCATTGTTCCTCTGACTTACATCTGCTAACTCGTCACTTCCAATCACAGGGCATCACCACCAACTAGCCGAAGGCGCAGATTGCCAACTCTCGTGGCCCTACCGCAGATTTTCGGTCAACGTTTCTTTTTCAAACATATCCTGGCGTTCCGGCGATGGCGGTGGTCTTCTGACAATTTCCTTTTTTTTTTCTCTCCCCCCCTCAAGTGAAGACAGGCATTGCATTTCGGTTCAGCGGATGCGGATGTTTTCCTCTGTTCGAGATACCCCCCTTGTATGAAAGTTTGCCCTTTACCCCTTTCCAAGTTCCCTCTCCTCTTGCTTGATTTGCTTTCAGATTTGCACTCGATGATGTTTCATTTACTTCAGAGTTGATTGTCATCAAGAGCAAAATGGATGTGAAGAAGACATAAGATAAGAGGCGAGATAATAGCCCCTGGAAACTTCAACACTAATTGATGGATTTGTTTCTTTTTTCTACCACGTCAAACGAGTTCGCAACAACAGTCGTTACTTATCAGGTAGATCCTGTGGAAAATTAATCAAAGCGATTGATAGGTTCTGTCTTGTTCATATCTGCCGCGTACTACTCCGTAGACTCTAGATTGTTGTGTAGAAAGAAACTCGTTCACGAGTCAGTAGGTACTCCCTGAGCCACCCTCCCCCCCCAACTGTAACTCCAACCTGCGACGGACCATTGGTGAAAATCGCTCCAGATGGTTTTTTGCTGGTCGGGTTGAGGGGGGTGTATACGGTGACGTCACGCGAGCCTCGTTTACCGGCGTGCTGTAAGTAGAGTAACACTGTAACTAGTCTGTGGCAGTGTGGAGTGTGGTGTGGATTAGGTTTTCTTATTGTGGTGTCACGTGTGCCCGCCCGGCGTTGTCACTTGTGTCGTGCCCACATCCGATGCTGACGCTGGGAAGGCTCTAGAAAACCAACCCAAATCCTTGTCGGGGACTTCCGATTCCCACCCGAGCCCAGCTGTTGTGTGCCCAATTACTGACGTATGGAGCTGAGGTGCTTGGTGTTGGTTGTGATCGGGCGACAATTACTGTACCCTTTCTCAACCGACCGGAAACAAATAATCTATTACCAAAAGCTTACTCTTGAGTGCTGATACGAATCCAATCTTCAGAGAAAAAGCAACACAGTCGCCGAAGCGCACCGTGCTGACAAAAAGAAGACATTTTGGGGGGTTATATGCCATCATCACGATGTTATCGTTTCAAAAAACAGGGAAAGAGATGGAGTCTAGACTACTAGTAGTAAAAAAAAATCGAAAATGCATAATCTTCATGTTGACATCCCCCTTCCCTTCAAATCAATCCCACCGATCGCTATCGTAGTATCGTGAGTCCCAAGAAGCTGGCGAGTCCGGACGAACATCCGACCTGCCCTTTTTTTTTCCGTGGCCGTGTCGCTTACAGGTCGGCGTCGTCCTCGTCGGGAAGAGCCTGCTGGGCGGCGTCCTCCATCTCCTTAGCGTACTGAGCCATGAGCTCGGGGTTGACCTGCACCTCGGGAGGAGCAAGGGCGGGGGCGGCAGCGAATTCCTGAGACACATGTTAGTGACTGGACGAAACGGACCAACAGACGAGAAAACTCACAAGAGCAGGGTTGCCGACGAGTTTCCGGGCGAGCCAGAGGAAAGGCTTCTCGAAGTTGTAGTTGGACTTGGCGGAGATGTCGTAGTACTGGAGGTTCTTCTTGCGGTGGAAGGTAATGGTCTTGGCCTTCACCTTACGCTCCTTGACGTCGACCTTGTTACCGCAGAGGACGATGGGGATGTTCTCGCAAACACGGACGAGGTCACCTGTGAATGATGTGAGTAGGATATTCCTTGTCGTGGTAAAACAGAAAGACTTACGGTGCCAGTTGGGGACGTTCTTGTAGGTGATACGGGAGGTAACATCGAACATGATGATACCGCACTGGCCGTTGATGTAGTATCCATCTCTGAGACCACCGAACTTCTCCTGACCAGCAGTATCCCAGACATCGAACTGAATGTCACCAAAGTTCTGTCGCAAGGGTTAGTCGATACCGCCAGTAACGGTCAAAGCGGGGCTTTGGCGGGGCATACGGTGTTGAACTTAAGAGGGTGCACTTCGACACCGAGAGTTGCAATGTACTTCTTCTCGAACTCGCCAGTCAAGTGACGCTTGACGAAGGTGGTCTGTCAGGGGAAATTTATGTTAGTACGGATCGTCTGAGCGGCAGGTTGTGATGAAAGTTTTTCGAGGAAAAGACTTTGTTGATCGCGGAGGGGTTGACGGGGATGAAGCGAGTAAACCAAAAGAGAGGGTGCATCGCTCGGCAGGCTGTTGTTGACGTTAAGATATGAGATTTTCATCTCCAGAGGCCGATGAAGGAAGGGATATTCGTTGTTGTCGCAAGAAACCTAATTTTTTACTTGCCTTTCCAGTACCACCGTCACCGACCAGGACGAGCTTGAAGCTTGCGACGGCTGCCATGATGATTGTGTGACGTTTGTAAACGAAGAGAAAAACACGAAAATTCGAGAAGGCTGAGAAATATCGCAGATCGTTGGCGATAAATCAAGACAGGTTGCGTTCGAAAGAACCGGGGTTGTTGAGAGACAAGGGAGATGAGGAGAGAGAAATACAAGCCAGTCGAGGCGGGCTGGTGATGGAATTTTTGCCCCGACTGTCGCTCACAAACAAGCTAGGGGTGGAGGCGTGCTGTCACGTGCTTTATGCCTGAGGCAGCCAGGAACACTTTGCACACTGCAGCCACCAACCAGTGTAATCAGGAACTGTGGATTCGCTGTGACTGTCAATTTGCTCTATGTGTAACACAAAGGAAATACTGGAATTCGCCTTTTATAACTTGGTTCAAAGTACTTGAATTTATTATTTACTTCCCCTTTGTTTACTCGATTTCTAATCCTGACTCTTTTTTCCTCCATACGTCAGCCTACCTAGCAACCGCTGCCTGACCGGAACACAATTAGCCGACAGGCAATCAAAGAACATGCAACATCAAAGGATCTTAACTCATGACATATTCGTTAGGTTTAAATAAAACCATACAGTTTCATCAATGTAATCCTCCTCATATACTATCGCTTTATACCTCGCCGCGAATTACAAAGGAACGAGGTGACAGCCCAATAGCCCTGGACCACCCCAGTTACGGCGTGGTGTGAGCTCCAGATTCAACTCTGTAGTGCCTGGACCCGAGTCCTGCTTTCGAACGATCTTGACCACAACTGGACGCTGCAATATGTCAGAAAGGTGCGATTTGGACTGGAGGAGACAGCCTACCCCTTCATTCTGTTGAACCACTTGTGCCAGCTTTGACAAACGTTCATGGTTCATCCAGTTCACACTGCCAAAGCTTCGGACCGTATCACCTGCTTTCAAACCGGCTTGATCAGCGGGGCTACCAGGGGCAACGCTGTTGACCTTCGCAAAGGGTGTTCCAAGCATTCCAGCATCCGATAGACCAGGGGTATTATTTGCGACCGTAGGTTGCGAAACAGCAGGTGTGGTTGTGGTGTCTGCTACCGTTGAAGCGCCTTGTGCCCGCTGGAGGGTTGCAAAATGTTCGTGTAGGCCTGTCTCTAAACGTTTCATAACTTCTTTGTGATCGGTACGAAGGTGGATGATTCGCGCTCGCGTTGTTCGGACTAGTGGAGAGTTAAGAAGCCCTCGTTGGAGAAAGGTAAGGAACAAAGCGTACTTTGGGCGATATCGATATCATCGCGGGGGAAGCCATCGAAGGTCGTCAAGGACGAATTCATATTCACTCCATGCTAAGAACACCATTTAGTTAGTTCCAAGAGTAGGGACAGTCGGCTGTAGCTGCTTACAGAGCTGAGAACACTGCTGAGCGCTGACAGTTCTGCTTCGATACGCTCTTTCTCTTCCATCAACTCAACCATCGAGAGCCTCGAAAGGTCGCGGTGAACCCCTCCGGACGAGGGGCCGGAGGGTACGGTTGGTGCATGAATATTATCGTCCATCGGGATGCCCATGATCAAGAAGAATCAAGAAGAGAAGAAATATCAAACCATCCTGGAGATCGGTGGCACAGGAAAAATGTTGTGGTAGGTACGTAGTTGTCGCAAACGATCTGGACAGAGGTGGGTCTGAGGAGATCTGGGGCCGCCGACATCTATATTTGCCGTGCTTGGCACCGTCGTCCTACTTTATTTATCTTTTATCCTCGCAACAATTCCACGTATTCTTCTATCTCTAGTGAGCGTACCCTGAGATTTGGCTTTGAATATTTGCTGAGCTGGTCTAGGATCTCTTAACTACTGGTGGCAATGTCTATCGATACTCTCAGCTATGACGTATTTACTAGATGGAATGCGATTGCGTTCGCCTCTCGACTGGTTTCGCCAGCTGGCGTGGGCCATCTGTTTCTTCTTTCTCTTTTATTTCTATCTTATCATACCTTCTGTTTATGCGACAGAACAGGTGCAAGGTAGCCTTTCTTGTTTGCGCTGTTTGTATGTGGTCAACGAAACTGCCTAGTTAGGTAGTCATTGAACGGGTCGTGACTTCCACAAATGATACTGTCGGGGAGGAGAGCCTTCGATACTTCTTTAGGTTTCTCTAGTATTCAATCTCTTGCACTTGCATTTGCTCCCATGGTCGAAGCATTGTCCACAACAGCAATCCATGAAGAACGTGTCATGGACCTGGAGAATGGGAGTAAGGACAAAATGCCTTACCTATTCGTGGACAATGCAGAGCTGGAACCGACGGAGAAGACCCATGAGCCGATAGGATTGACCACTGCCTATCCCTTCAAGAAATGGATGAATTCCATCCGATCGAAGCGATGCAATCAACCACAGATGCCGGAGAGATACGTTGAAGGCTGGCCTGAAATCGCATCCGAAGACTGCAGTAATAATAACAACCTATCGCCATACCATGCCGTTCAAGAACAACAATGGGAGAAACTCTCGGGTCATTCCTCCCAGCTAGGGACTGTCAAGACAACATCACTGAGTATCATGAGCCAAAGCGTAGTGAGGTCTAGGGCAAACACGCAGAGCAGCGCCAATCGAAGCATCCACTCGGACAATCGTATGTCGATTGACAGCGTGAGATCGACAGTGAATCCTTCCATCGATGAGGCCGCTCTGACCCGTGCTATCAAAAGACGCCAAGTGCTGCGTGAGCTCATTCAAACGGAATCGGACTATGTTTTGGGTCTGAAGGCTCTGACCGATGTATGTCAGATGATCTTCCACTATGTTGCCTTGGCTAACCCATCTCGAGGTCCTTTCTTTCTTCCTCACTAGACCAGAAATTCTGTATAACTTACAGCGGATCCATGAGATACACGAACGATTCCTGACGCAACTTCAGCAAGTCACCCCAAGATCCGAATGCGTAGGGGTCGACCTGTCCGCGTTGGCTTCGCAAGGACTTCACAAGTGGCTGGCAAGCTTGGAATTACCGGGATTTAGAAGCCTGCATAGCAAATCTCGGAAGATGGGATATTCGAAGTCAACGCTTAATTCACGCCTCAAGGCCATAGCTGCCGATCCCGATGAAGCCCTCGAGGTTGCGCGCGAAATTGAAAGATTGGTAAGGCCGATCTTGTGTTTATTTATCTCACATCTCTGACATCTCTAATGCAGTCACTGTTCTTCGGAGCTTATGAAGAGTTCTGCAGCCAGTATGAGCTGCTCACCGAAGATCTGGCTATGCTCCGCCGGTCGATCCCCAATTGGCAGCAATATGATCAAGGCATCGAAGCTCTTTCGAAGTCTGTGGCATCTGTGGAAAGCCGGAAGCATGAAGGGAAGAAATCTATGACCTTGAATGATCTGTTGATAAAGGTTCCAATACTCAGCCATATCTGCATTCCCATTGCTGACTCTTCTCCAGCCAATTCAGCGTCTCTGCAAATATTCCCTTCTGCTCCACGACTTGTTGAAGAATACTGCAAGCAGTGATTGTCCTTCGTCTCATGACGGAATCCAACAGATTCTGGATAAACTACGCGTCTTAGTCACTCGGGTCAATGCTGCCACCGGCAACCCTGTCAACAGGGATCGGATCCGGAAAACAGTTCTGCTTCAGGGAAGGTTGGGCTTCGCTGAGCTGGTAAGAAAGCAGAAGTCTAGATTCTATATCAGCAAGAGTCTAAGTGCTACTGCCACAGGATCCCGTCCAAAATTTATTTAGACAGTTGGGCCCAATGACGCAGTGCGGTGTTCTCCACGTCACCTACCAATCGCCAAGGCACATCACAGGCGAATATATGGTCTGCACCCTTTTCAACAGCTACTTTCTCTTGGCCAGAATGAGCGATGACTACCGCAAGCTTCAAGCAGTAGCATGTCTGTACATAGATGACATGAAGATCGATGCATTGGATAATGGAAAAGGTCAGAAAGCCCTTCAAGGAGATTCCCACGGACGGAGTGCTGAACATTGACAGGTCTATGCTGTAACGGATCCTTATTCTCTTGGAAAGTTGTCTTTCACAACGACGATGACGACTACGAATTGATCTTCAGCGCTTCATCCGCAACGGAAGAAAAACAATGGAAAATGGAGATACTCAAGTTGGCCGCCGCATTGGTCGAGACACACGAACCGAGGAAATTCTCGTTTTTGTCCCTTCGTCTAACTCCGTTGGATCTTCCTCCTCAGCTTGCTTCCACATTGTCTCGCAGGTCTTCTACACATTCGCTTGCAACATCGCGACTGAAGCATCATTCTTTACAGCATGTACTCATCAAAAAAGCGAATTATCCACACAGTACGGATGGCGCCGTTTGTCTACCGGATGGAGAGATGGGGCGATCAAAAACATTGTCTTCGCCCCGCTTGAAACTGACCTTGACGCCCAAGAGGGAAGATCGTATTCGGTTGGAGCGATTCATCTCGGACATCTACACGCGAGATGTTCTTCCATTTCCCGGGATGGCGCTTGCAACAACCGATTTGTTTTCTCGAACTACCAGTTTGATCATCAGGCGGATTAGTCTCCACACGGGGTTTACGAAGCGCTCTACTTCCCTCCACAGCCATGCCAGTTCCATCAGTGAAGAAGCCCGCTCGAGTGAAGGCTTCGAAGAAGGCAAAGAGGACCCCTTTGGCGATGTTAAGCTCGAGGAGTCGAAATATTCGGACGGCGAGAAGACAGTAATGAGCGAATCATCTCCCGAATGGCTTGCTCAAGGAAAAACAGTGAAACTCAAGGGGGTCCAAAAGCGAGCTACCGACCCAGCACCTGTCCCACGAAAGAAATCAAGCATTCAGGGGACCTTACGCAGTACGTTTTCTCTCCGGAGACGGAAGAGACCTCGTTCTAGTCTCCCCATGGAACTTTCACAATGAACACATTATCTTCTCGTCGATTCCATGCCAGTGGGGACGATTGTTGGGCTTGGCGAGACGTAATGATGGATACTCGGTTGCATGATGAAAGTGCGGAGAGAGAGAGAAGAAGAAGAGCTGAGACAGAAAGAGACCTGGAGCCTCCCCCGCTGCCAATGACATGACCTGTAAAGTCTAGACAGCCAACCACATTTCTATCCCTTGAGAAAGATGATTCAATCATTGGAATTACTCTGGGCGAAAAAAGCGGATCCCCTGTTGATCATTGCAAGAGGGCAGCAACCGATGACGTCGAAGGTGACCGAATCGGTTGGCTGCACCCGTCATGACGATTGCAACTGCTGTACTTAAAGAGCCTGGCTAACTACTTCGTTTCTCCTGCCAGAACTATCATCAAAATAACTCAATTGAATTCTGATTTCCTTACTCTTGAAACTACCTCCTCTTGGTTGTTGACAATTCCAAGCACATCCTGACCAACATCCCAGTGACGTCATCCTCCATCATCTCACGCGACACTCCACCAGCCATTTAACATCATCTCTCTCAATCCCTTCGTATTCGCCCTCAATCAGCCCCATCTATCTCGAAAAAAACGCCAAATAGACGTCTACCTAACCACCATCAAAATGCCTCGCGCGAACGACCCCACCTCCAAGATCTTCTACAAGGGCCGCTCCGACGACTTCGTCGTCTTCGTCGATGACCTCACCATCCTCAACAACTGGCGCAAGGACAAGACCATCCCTCTGACGGACGTCGTGAACGGCTGGAAGATCTTTGTCACCCATAGGTAAGTAAAGCCTCTGAATTTCACTTTTCATGCGGTACTTAAGACTTAACTTTTCTCCAGCCACGGTGCCCAGGGCATCCTCGACGGCGCCAGCAAGGCCAGTCTCGAGAACGAATTCGGCACTTCCAAGGAAGAGGACTGCATGCAGAAGATCCTCGAGAGGGGAGAGTACCAGAGCTACACGGTTAGTACTTGCCCCCCCTTGTGTCTTTGTCTCATGTGTCATATACCACTATATATACGAAATGGCTCGGACATGCCAGCTGACATGGATTGATTGAAATACAGCAACGCGAATCCCAGGGTGACAAGAACGTCAGCAACGGCCCTGTCGGCATTACCCGGTAAATCAATATAATGTGTGTCTCTCGGAACGCAGCAACGGCGGAACAACTGTTATTGTCTTCTCTTTGCAATGAACTGGTTTATGAGCGAATTTTTCTTCACACTTCACAGCGGTAGATGTGCCATCAAGGAATGGGATGGAATGGAATGGAATGGAATTGAAATGGAGCTTGTGGATTTCGGGGTTTTTTTTTTTTTTTTTTCTTTAAATATTTGTGCTCTCATGGTCTAGGCTATGCGCTGACCGAGATGTGACTGTATTGTCATCAACTATCACGAAAGCAATGTGATGATGAGTTGAACTCGTGGATCTGTTGAATTGAAGGCGCTTCTCTCTTGTACTGATTGTCACTTGTAGCAAGCAGTACTACCGACATTCGGTAGCGATGTTGAATTAGAGAGGTCCATTTCCGTAGTATGTAAATCGGAGTCATGGACCTTGTTCATCTTCCCAAACCGGCTGGAGATTCAAGGTCGAACCGCTGCTAGCTCTCCGGGTCCTGTTTTGATCTTCTCTTCCTCCTTTACCGTAGACTCCGGAACACTGGCAACTACCCGAGAGGCTTCGGCAACGCTCGTATTACCTGCTGCTGCTGCTGCTGCTGCTGAGGCTGTTTTCCTCTCCTCCCTCCTCTTGACCACCCACCGTCCCAACTCCGCCCACACGGCCTCCTTCTCCTGGAGACTCATCCCAGCAGCCAACCCACTCGTCGTGGTCGCCACAAACACAGGCGCCCCCTCCCACTCTCCCTCGACCGTTCGGCCCATATTCTCCTCCGGGCCCTGCCACCCATAGTGGAACTCGTCTTTCTTGATCCCCCTCCCCTTGCGAACCCTCCACACCGCCTCCCAGATGCTCTTGCCCACCAGACACACCGCCTCGGGCCGCTGCGCCGCAACCTTGGCCTCGAGAACGGGCACGCCGGCATTCATCTCGGCCTTGGTGAGCATGGACGCGTCGCGGGTGGGCCGCTCGACGATATTCGTGTTCCCGACGCCGTACAGCTCGGGGAGACGGTACGTGTCCGAGGGTGGGTGGCGGACGGCCGTGATGCCCGAGGAGTGCAGGAGTTTCCAGAAGAGGTTCGACGGGTGGGCGTACGCGAAGCCGGTGGTGCCGGTCAGCAGGCCCGGGTTGACGCCCACGAGGAGGAGGATGAGGTTCGGCGGGATGGTGTCGCGGAGGAGGGAGGTGGAGGAGGAGGAGGGCATTGACGTCGGGAGGGTGTGCGTTCTGCTTCTTCTTCTGCTGGTGGAGGAGCGTGGACGAGGAGGACTGGTGCTCGACGATGATGGTGGTGGTGGTGTCGTGGACTGGTGGTTTGCTGCGGGAGAAGAGCTTTCCTTTAGTAGTAGTAGCGAATGCGTTGTTGCAGAGGACGACGACGACGAAGCTGCTACAGCCGTGGTGAATGTCGTTGCGGGTTTGGCGACTGTTTTCCTTCGTTTGGGACTCCGGGTGCCATTGTTCCAGTCGTCTGATGTGGTGGAGGAGGAGGTACTTTCTGGCTCTTCGGCCGCGTCGAGTCTCCGTCTGAGGAGGTATCTCGAGACCCCGACTTGTTCCGCCTTGACGGTGTTCTTGGGCTCCGGGTCTTGCCTGGCCGGAGCGGAACTCTTGGCGGTGTGATAGTATTGATGGAGTTTCCCATTGAAGCTCAGTTGTCTGGTGACTGGGACTTCTTCGTCGTCGTCGGCGAAGTAGCTGCTCACTTGACTGGTGTCATTGCGGACGTTCCCACGGGAGCGAGACATCCTCGATCGGGATAGCTAGCTGCAGGGACTGCGTGTTAGTTGTAAGATCCCCCGAATGCGAAGCCCACGTTATTCGCGGAATAGCACTTCAGCTATTTATTTGCCTGGTTCAACCGCCGTTGAAAGCGTGCACTTGGAATCGTGTCCAAACCTTCAGATGGGCCATCGCCTAGGTAGTCATAAAAGGAAACCATCCGTCCAAAGCGAAGACCAGGCAGAAGGTTAGTTAGTTAGTCCCCGAACGGGAAAAGCGGGAGGTCCGGAGCCGGGACAATGTCTCCGAGCCATCATGCCCTAAGCCCTACAAGCTGCGGCCGGAACGGCCCCATGGGCAGGGGAGATGTCGAGATATCAACGAATCGCCAAATTGCCACGAACCAGAGGGAAAGGAATTAGGCCAATGAGAGACGTGTAAGGACGCATCGTAGGGGAGATGTCGAGATACTAACGAATCGCCAAATTGCCACGAACCATAGGGAAAGGAATTGGACTAATAAGAGACGTGCAAGGACGCGTCGTCAGTGGGCCGGCCCGGGCCAGTCCACGGGTGAAGTGCGTGCCTGCCTGATTGGGGTCAGGTGCCCAGGTGGCTATCGGGGTCTCGGCTGGTCTGGATGGTGCCTTGTGCGACCTACAGTGACGTAGAAAGTTCTGTATATGTGTCTTACCACAGGAAGGATTCTATATTACCTTTTGTGGGACCACTCTTGTGGAATGCTTCTATGCTACGTCTGATCTAGACATATTACATATGTTTCCACTTGGTCGTCTCAGAGCAGGCGTAGGATAAGTAATCATCATCACTATAATACAGTCCATGACTACGTACACTGTCAACAAGAAACCATGTGTATAGACAGACGGAGAAAAAAAAACGAACATAAAGCACGATAGAAAAGAACGAGTCATCATTCATCACATCGATTCCATATCAAGAGTCCACTATACCGCTTTTACTCGCCTAGTCAGTTCCCAACGACAACGCAGAGACCAGGTACAGCAAATCGAAGGGAGAGGAAAGAGAAGAGAGACTAGAAATGCTCCTTCCAGAACTTGAACTTGACCTCTCTCGTCGACACCGACTTGGCCGCATCCCGAATCTGCCTGGCCGCCGCGTTCGGTCCACAGAAGTACACACCAACCTCGGTGGTCACCGCGCTTTCCAGACCAGACATATAGCTCTGATTCAACAACCCGTCTCTCATTGCCGCAAACAGCCTCTTAAAATCCGGTCTACCGAAATTCGTCCTACTCTTCAATTCAGTCAATGGATCCAGCTCCTGCCCAACGGAGTTGAGATAGATGTTTGCTGCGGTATCTTGATCTAATCGTTGCGTGAGGTATGTGTGAATACGCAGGAACTCATTACCTCCCTGCGTTGCAGCCACCTCGGCGGATTGTGCCTCGAGCGACGAAAGAAGCGCTTGGAACCATTCAAACGAAGAAGTATCCTTGCATATCCAAATGAATTCCACTCTCCGCAACCGACGGGGTGGGTTCGGTGACGAGCGCAAGTGCCAGATATTCTTGAGAATGGACGCCCAGGGCGTCACCCCGATGCCCGTGCCGATGAGGATGGCGATTTCGTTCTCGAAGACGTCCTCGGCGGGGGCACCGTAGGGCCCGTCAATGCGCAGCTTGGGCATCTTCTGCCCGTTTTGCAGCGCCACTTCGTACATGCCCATAGGGTCGAGGCCTTCCAGGTCCTTTGCCTGGGCGGGACCGCAACCGAGGGCATCACCCAGCGCGCGGGTGAAGTCGCCGACTTGGCGGACGTGGACGCTGACGTAGGGGTCGAAGGGGCACGAGGTGATGGTGAAGGGGTGCCATTGCGTGTTGGACACTTCGGGGACTTGGAGGAAGAGCCATTGGCCGGCTTTGTATTTCATGCTGGGTTTGCGAAATTGGATTTCCATGGCGTCTGTTATCTTATTAGCATTGCGGGAAGACAAAATGTCAATAGGATCTAGTAGACATACCGTACGGATGGCGGATCACCTTGGTGATTACCGTCTCGCGTCTGGATCGGATTTCTCGATAGATTCGCTCGAAAAGGTATAAACCTCCTCCCCATAGTTCCCATCGCCAACCCTCATAGCCGATACAATGGTCCCAGAAGTCTTTTCCGGCAAACGGCGAGAAAGGGTCTGCCGTGTCACGTACGAAGCAGCCGGTGGCATGGGTATATAGACCCAGCAAGAAGGGGATAAACAGATGATGCGTGTACCAGAAAGTCTCAAACGACTGCTGGCGGATGCGGGCATGAGCAGTGGTGTACATGAGCATCATGCAAAGCAACATGATATGCCCGGTAATTCCACCAGCTTGCGTATAATGGATCTGGACAGCGGTTTCGGGTCTGACCTGGCTTTTTTCCACGTTGAAGAAGCTGCAGTCAAGATTAGAAATGTTGATATCACTGGCTTGAATCGCGGGAATGTGGACGTACTTGACATAGTGAGAGGCTGTGTGGATGATGGTGAACACCAGCAAAGCATAAGCTACTTGACGGTGGAACCAGATGGATTCGTCAAGCGGTAACCATCTGATCTTCGGTCTTACCCATCTCAGTATGTTCCTGCACATCGGCAGGAGAATCAACGCCCCGTCGAAGGATAGCACAAGACCGGCGCCTCGCGAGAACCATACTGAATATCGTAACCCATTTAACGCGGCCAGCTTTTGGTTGGTCGCTTGGAGGTACCTTTGCAAGAGAAGAAATCAGCAGAAGTTGGGACCTATTTGGATCTCATAACATACCATCCCACCGCAAAGAGGGCCCAATGTGTGCCCCAGAACAAAGTATAAAAGATAAGTTTGGACCCTGTAAAGTAAGATCGCCACGGATGCTGCTGAGACATATTGATGATTTCTCTAATGAGAAAAGTAGCAATTCGGGTATCGTATAGCACCAGGGAATAAGACGATCGACCAGCGATGGATAAGAATCAAAGCAAAATGATTTTGACCCAAAAAAAATATGTTGAATATATCGCACGGATAAACACGATCCAAGGGAGCGACAGGCAGCGGAAACCACTGGATGGGATCGTCTAGACGCTGACCAGCAAGCCTGAAGACTGACACCGAAAAGAAAGAAAGATGCCAAGGGTATCGATTTATTAAGTCACTCCGAAGCAGGACAACTTGCTCGGGAATCAACAGAGAGCTCCCGAACTTGGAGTAATTTGCCCCTTCGGGTCTTTTTCCAACTCCATCAATTTGGCTTTTCTCTTTCTGTGTCTTCCAAGAGATTTCGCGATATAGTCGATTTCAGCAGGTCAAGTCTGGTTAGTCTAAGCGATGGGACTGTTCTGATTGCTTCATCCGAATCCAAGACTGTAGCAGGCAAGCGACCCAAGCGTCCAGACGAGAGATCAACCGGGGAAGATTCCAGCTTGGGAGATCTAACACTGCCTTGTGCGACGATGGTGTATGATGCGGCTGTTTTCGATGCCGAAGCCCTTGTAGAAGGATGATAATAGTTCAATGTCATGCGATCTTTCAGGGCGTCTCTGTTGCAGGAGTGTTTGTGGAGGAGAACCTCAGACAGTGGCTGTCGGAAGCTGAAGGCGCCAGAGCGGGCGGTTGTTAGCGGGCAGTGCTGCTGGTGATCATGAATCAGGCGACAATTCTCAGTTCATTCTGTATTTATTTCGATGGGAATATAATTATCTGATCTGAAGATAATGGACAGAGAGGAAATATTGATAATGCAATGCCGCCAGGATCAACGTGGGGTTTTCCGATCGAGAGGTTTTTTTCCAGCGTTGTGGTTTTGGCTGCAGGGGTCGGATCTATATTTACTTGCCGACGTAGTACTAGCAGGTACTAGTTAACTACTGAACGTCTCTTCAGCTTTTTAGTGCGCTGGTGGCTGAGCCATACAGACCTCTTCACTCGTCTTCCAAGACTTCGCTAGCTACTCATTTACTGGTCTTCACACGGAGACCTGCTATCACTTCGTATCCACAGAAACCACTCGATTTCTACTTTCGCATGGATCATGAGATAGGACTCTTGCTCTTTTGAGATGACTTTATCTGATATCTCCTCCCTTGGCAAGTCCTTTTCCCTCGACATGAATCTACAGGTGGTGATGTGAGTGATGTCCGACTACCACGCAGATGTCCTGGCCAAATCCCAGGGGGAAGCGGTAAAAAGAAACAATTGCTTTGTGTGTATCACTCCGCACGTTCTTTCCATTCCTGACAATGTCCCGATGAATTGGCTCATCGCAGTTGTGAAGAAGAATGCCATGTGGCCTCGAGACAGGAGGGTGGTTTGCTTTTCCCGCAGTGCCGTTTCGTGCCAGCGAATCGGTGCAGATTTCCGCCTTTGCGAGGAAATGCGAACTAGACGATGCGAATGGTCAGATCGGAGTCTGCACTACACAAATAGTTCGGCGACAGGTCCAAATTCAAAAGGAATTGCAGGGTCTGGCCTATGAAGCGGTTTCTGCAAGCGCTCCTTCGTCACACACGGCTCGCTCCGAGAGTTTTATTCCTATCGCTTGTTACCAAATATAACTCTTCAAGGTCTTTCCAGAATCCACCATGTGGTGACTATTGATGAGACTCATCTAGCCTCCGCGGTAATTATCTCGCTTTTGGCCTTTTCCAAGGAACGTGCGTAGCTCGTGAGGTCAAGTCGAATGTGCGAAATGCATGCCAGACAATCTCATCACCGCATTACTTGGATGTGAACACTAGAGGCTAGAAGTGATGGGGGAGTGGAGAATAGGCACATCAACCGTCCATGTTGAAGATCGTGGAGATTGGGTCAATGCTCCGGCAAAATGACGGTGTAATGTCATTCCTAGAATCCCCACTATGGCAGCATTGTATGACAGCACTGAGCACGGTAATATGAACCCTGTCAAGCAATTGAGTGATAATTATGTTGTACACGGTGGATGGGAATATCTCAGATCTCCAAATCCTCCTGCGGCGCTACCTGCTTCACCACAGCATAGCGATCCCAGGAAGGATTGTATCAGTTGCCGCTTGAAGAGGAACAAGAGTAATGCAGATTGAGACTCGAGAGGAAGCACAGATCAGAGAGCTACCCCTCCTCAGGCTCCTCTTCACACTAGCGCGTGTTCCCGTCAAATCTCATGCAGCTTCCGCTCCACCATCACGCCAAGATCGCCCTTTCCTCAATGTCGATTCGCTCCTTCCCCCTTCCAAACAGCGCCTAATCAAGGCAACGGGTGCTCGTTCATGCATCGATCTCCTGGTGCGTCACAACCACTCGTGATGCGTGGCTGGCAATTTTCTCCTCATCCGAGGACTTTTATCTGCATTGATTGGTTTGTCGAGATATCGCCCAGCCAGAATGGAAGACCGAGACGACCATACAAAGTGCATTGTCGTCGAAAGTCCTCTCGATCATGCGGTACTTGCTTTTTTCTTTTCTCCTGTAAAAACTAATTTTCTTTAGCGCTTGGCCAGAATCATCCATTGAGTGTCCAGCCTGCAAGCATGGATGCGATGAGGAGCTACTTGTAAGTTGTGCCAGGTCGAGTCTTCTGTAACGTGGGACCATCCCCGGGGAAATGGTATTATGAACCGTGCCTTTTCGCATGATTTTGCTTTCCTCCGATCATCTACACGGTTCTGATACGCATCTACCCAATGCTCCGTAACGACTAACTGATATCCAAAGCAACCGGAGCTTCATGGCGCAGTGATATTCTATGCGACTGTTCAGTGTGCGATGCCCCGCCTATCATGCCATTTCCGTCACTTAATTGTCAGTTCCAATATAAAGCGATTGGCACCTAGAAAAGCATAAGGAGTGCAGCGCAACGAAGCACTAGGAACAGGCGGAGGATTGGGATTGTTCGACCTCGTCCGAAAGACACCCAATCTTGACAATTGTATCCATTCTTCGCGGGCAGAAAGATCTCGACACCTTCACCCACCACTAACCCGCCTGTCATCCAACTCAAACGCACCCCATTGCGACTATCAGAACAATGGGCAGATTAATCAAGAACCACTGGGCCCGCCTGATCGTCCTCACGGCCGCAAGCTGTACGTCCTCCACTCTTTTTTCCAATTCATTCCCAAGTCAAACCAGAACCTAACGCTCCAGATCCCACAGACCAAGTCGTCGCCGCAATCGAAGGCTTCTTCTGGCCCAAAGTCTTCTGGGACTTCCTCACCAAAAACCTCAACGGCGCCGTAACCCCGATCCCCGTGCTACAGATCCTCAACCTGATCATGGGCCTGGTCGCGCTCGCGTGGGAATGGCCTTTGAAACCGTTGGCGGGCACGTTACCGCATCGCAGCATCGAGGTTCGATTGATTATATACCCGCTCAGCGCGTTGGTCGCTGCGCTCTTGTACCAGGCGACGAATCCGGCGTTGTATTATCTGATTGGGATTGGTGTGTATTTTTGGGCGTATAGCGAAGGAGAGGTATGTATATTTTCCAGAGGAAAAAGCATGTGCGTGTAACTGACGGGAACGTCTGATAGATGGTTTGTCCTGAGCCGTGGACCTTACCGAAGAGGTCGGGGATCGGGAAGGTATAGATGAGATATTTATAGGATGTTTCGAAGGCGTCTTTGTTGGGAAGTTTGCTCTTGCTTTGCTACTGCGATTTGGGTAGTTTGTTCATGTGGACATGATGATAAGGGTGAATGACGCTGTGAATAACTGGATTTTGCATGGTTTGTCCCCCAGCTCAAGGTGGACGAGATGTTGTCCACGCACTGTACGATTAAAGTTCATGACTTTTAAGCTGCTAGATGTATATACCATACATACTACATATCTTCAATAGTGCCCAATTCTTACAGTGACCTGGGTGTATATACATGACACTTTCAGTTTTTGGATACTCAGGCCAACCATTGCACGTTACGTAGAGTACCTGGCAGACATGACGTTATCCCACTCGGAAAAAAAAAAAAAAAAAAAAAAAAAACCCAGAAACTTGTTATAGTCGAATCCACAAGTCTACTTTTGTATATGTCTACACATTGTACATACTACATAATCATGATTGCATGGTATCATCACCCCCCTTCGCATCCACCGGCATCCGAATCGGCCCTGCCGCCGTCTTAATCGCATAGAAATCATCATCACCGTTCCGCTCCATGGCATCCAGCATCTCCTCGATATCAACATGCACCCTCAACCCCTTCTCGACGAGCACGTTATACACCCGCCGGAGTTCCTCGAACCCCATCCCCGCCTCGCCCGGCACCTCGGCGCGACCCCGCACCGCCTCATCCGCGAGATGCGTGAACGCCAGCATCAGCAGCTCCTTCGACCACGGACACGCGCGCATCCCGCGGTAGAAAACCGCCTTGGCGCGCGAGACGTCGCCCCGGGAGAGCTCGAAGAGGATGTACAGTTTCCACAGGGTGAGGTTGGAGCTGCGGCGGGGGTCCTGGGACGAAGAAGAAGAAGATGATGGGACGTCGCCGATGGCCTTCTCGAACGCCGCCCGGACGGAATGTAGCGTCGAGCCCGCGTAGACGGGGCGGTGCAGTTCCGTGTAGATCGAGAAGAGGTGCGACGTGATGGGGACTTGTTGGGCGAAGCTGGTGGTATTGCGGGTAGTGGTGACGTCGCGGATGACGCCGCGGACGCGCTCCTCGATGCGGAAGCGGGATTCGTTCCATGCGAACAGCGACAGGAAGGTGGTGTTGTGTGGGAACAGGGAGATGCTTTCCGCGAGGATGGCGCGGATCTGGGATGGTTTGTAGACCCCGCTGGTTCGCATGTGGTGGTAGATGAGCTTTGCGCGGGACTGGTGCAGGAGTTCGGTGGTGAAGGATGTGAATGGTTCGGTGGGTGGGGGGAGGAGAGTGGTGAGCTTGGTGACTGCGACGGTGTACGTTTCAAGGGCCTTTGTCAGGTCTGACGAGTGTGTGAGGTAGGATAGAATGGCGAGACAGTCGGTGGAGGCGGTGAAAATGTTGGTGTTTCTGGTGCCGAGCGCATTTGCTTGGCCTTCTGCGAGGGACTGCAGGAGGTTAGATGATGCAGGGCCCAATTTGGGGAAGTGATTATTAGCGTTGAGTACTTACGCTTCGAATCTTTAGCAGGCTAGCCGGACTAAAGACTACCTGATCTGAAGATTCCGGGAAGGAGTTCAGGTCCACGCTGTTCTGAGGCATGGCTTGCAGCAAGTGAGACGCTCGCGCGATGTCTTGGGTTTCAAGGCATTCCCAGATCCACGTACGCCAGAGAAGTACGCTGTCGGCTTTGTCGCGGGCTGCAAAACCTTGACTCATTGAGAGGGCAGTGGCCCAGACGTGATCAGCGACTGCGTGATTGCCGGATCGACGTTCCGTAAGGGCATAGGCATTGTAGAGACGCAAGTTTGACGACCTTTTCTTCAGGAGCGATTTGGCATACTTCTTAGCGTCCTTGCTGTTGCAAACATACTCAACCGCCAGTGAGTACTCGGCTAGATCGTCATTTGTAGGATTTGCTTCTACCAGCAGTCGAAGGACTCTGCGGACCCAATCGGGGTCGATGTCGGATCGTCCCTCCAATGTGACCTTTCTCCATAGCTGAAACGAAGAGAACCATGAATCTTGGTTTGCGAAAAGGGTATCCAATGTGTGAATGAGATTGTGATGTGGAAAAGATAAGGGCGATGCTGTCGAGCTTGAGTCGTCTGGTCTGAGAAGCAATTCATCGAATGTGAGGTCCGGGTTGTCGATCAGGTCGTTTCGCAAGAAGTTGTCACCAGCCCAACGCCTTGTCGTCTCTGTAATGGATTGAGAGATCAAGGGAGGGAGACGACAAAAGTACAGAAAGCTGTCAATGAGCACATGTGTCGCATCGAACTCCCAAAATAGAGATAATATCTCTTGGAAGTCGGAAGATAGAACGATACGAAAAGGATCATCTTCATCTGATTCATCGAGAGTCCGGGCAGGTAATCGAGCACGACCAATCCGTTCTCTCTCACATGTCGACCAAGACCCGAACAGTGATCTAGAGTCGATACGGCACTTCGATGTAGTAACTCTGGGCTCAATCGGAGAGCTGCTACCGCTTCTCCAGCCTTTTGCGCCCACCTCTCCAATACGGGCAACTTCCGAGTCCCAGAAATCGATGAAAGCGGAGAGTGCCTTCTCTCGATCATTGCCTTGCTGTAACCCGCCAGGTAGAAAGAATGTAAATTCCAATACCGCCTGCCAAAGTCCCACCGCATGCTCCGAGAATCCTGCTTCCCGCATAAAAAGGGTCATCCGTAGGAACAGATATGTCTGAATGTAGGCCTTTTCGGCATTATCCGCGGTGGAGGCATTGAGCTTCATGCACTCGATGAAAGTGGCCAAGGAACGTTCGTATGTGAAATCGAGAAACTCAGTCTGTCGGAAATCAAGGTATTTGACCCAAAGACTGATGTATTGAGGATTTGACTTCAGAACGGCTTGCCATTGAGCGGAGAGCTTCTTCGTATCCCACAACTTGGCACCCTCCTCTAAACGGCCGATCAGGAGTCGATCTCTCGAAGCGGCCTGGCCAATTTTTTTCAAAGCCTTCTCATAGAGAGAGAGTCTGATATCAGCTAAGCTCTTTTGCTCAGCATAGCTGAGAGGGCGAGATTCGGCCCCAGCACCCACCATTAAAGTATGTTGATGACCGATGAGCCGGAGCCACGCGTTAACATCGTGAGGAGTCTTTTCCACAGCTCGATTAAGCTCGGCATTCAGCTGCTTTGCTTCCTCGTCCAGCTGCAGCCGAAAACCTTCATCTCCGCTGGACTCCGTCGCCGAAACGGCTTCAAAATCACTAGGCAGGTCATCTTCAGGTTTCGCTTTTCCTCGTATCGAACGGTATGCATATCTGTCATCATCGGTGTCAATATCTGCCGCGCTCCCCCTGTGATGTCGATCTCCAGAAGCCTTGAACGGCAAGAAGTCTTTTGAAGCATCTGCTGTGTCGGCACTGATCTCCCGCCGCACTCGTAATAATTTGGTTCTTTGCTTGTTTAGTTTCGACAAGATCGCCTTCGACTTCGCCCTTGTTGTATCTGTCCGCCAAGTATCCGTCCTTATCACCAATGCATCTCCTTCCGTTGTGTCGCGGTCAATCTTATAGCCCCGGGGTAGTCCCAGAACGCTTCCACGACCGAACCGATGATATTGCGGGACGCTGTACCGGTGCAATGTTCCATACGTAATGTTGTATCTATCACCTTTGCGATCAACGACATAAAGACCAGGGACTTCCTGGATTTCCTCTTTCACGACGGGCTTGGAAACCGGAACGGACTCCGGTTTGACTCGCGCGGCGGCATGGTCCGCTGAACGGTGGGCATGCCGGCGTTCTCCTCGTTCTGTTCGACGTTCTCTGGATCGGGAGCGGTCGAGACGGCCCTTGAGTCTAGACCGATGTCTGGACCCTTCGTCTCCATCGGTGGTTTCGCGATGGCGGCGCTCGCGTTCGCGGGGCCGATCAACCTCTAATGGAGGCGCTGTTGATTTCGGCTTGAAACTTGCGAAGCGTGGGATAGCCTTCTTTTCCTTCAAGGAGCTAGTGAGTTGTTGCATCATAAATCAGACGGGAGAAGGGAAACGGACCTGGGAGCCAGAAGAATCCATGCTCCTGGATGATGAGGCATTGCGGGCTCACTGTTAAATTCCAAGACTGTCATATGCGACACTGTCAGTGAAGCTCCTCGTCTAAAGTTGCTTTTCGGAGCTCTACACTCTCGGGAAAAACTTCCTTTCCGGGCCCACCAACTTCGGGCAGTTTGATGAGTTTGTGCAGTTTGCGCAGTTTGAACGGCCTCAAAAAAAGTTCCCCGAACCAAAAAAATTACAGACAACAACCTCGACCAAGGCGATTGGGAGAAGTCCTGCCTTGCGCCAATTTTATCCCGGTTTTTATCCTTACTTGCTGACGCCTGGGGGGATGGACTTCTTTGTGTCGACTCGATAGAAAATTCTTCCCACCGTCAAGATGTCCGCTCTCGCCGCGCAGCTGTCGCAGATTGCGGCAAAGTCGACCAACGAGCTGAACTTGAAAGCTCAGAGACTTGCGCATTCACAGTCGTTGATTTTCGACAGAAAGACCTCTGCAACGCAGGATTTCGATACAATCTACCAGATCTGTTACGAGGGGTTTCAAGAGTTATGTCAGCTGGATTCGAGATATGCGGAGTTCGATCGCACGATTTTTAGCGAGCAGAGCAAGGCCGAGGACCGAACGCAGATGACTGCTGCTCAGAACCAGGAGCTGGATACGGTTCTCGAGGCTTTTCTTGCACTGATCGGAGATAGATTGCAGTTGACTCCAGCTGTCAAAGCTGTCGAGTGGCTGGTCAGGCGTTTTCGGTACGATCGCAACTTCTGGAATCTCGAGTTTCCAAAGTCTCTTGCAAGCTAACGTATGGACAGTATACACGAATATAATATAGCATTCACAGTTCTCACATTCCTTCCCTATCACACGACACCTCTCTTCTTGAACTTGTTGCAGATACTGCCCGAAGACCTAACGTCGACTTTCAAGGTCCTGAATCCATATAAAAGAAGCTTGATCAACCCACCCCGCCATCCCCTCGTGCATAGCGCAACCACAAACAAGCCATTCTTTGCGGCACTGAACAACTACGTCCTCCAGGTTAGCCGACAACATGCGCAGCACCATGCTCTTCTGGCTTTCTGGGCCGGGATCATGACAGAAGCGATCGCAGGAATGCTGGACTCCGCTCGTTCTGGCCGAAGGGAGGCCGAGAAGCAGAAACACGAGGATATTTTGCTTCGCGTTCTCTCAGTTTTGAACGATGCCTTCACGATGAAGCACGCCTCGGAGTTGATTATTGGCTCCTACATGATTACAGTGGTCCTCGCGCAAAAAGCAAGCCTTGAGGAAAACGTTTTGGATGGTTTGATGGAGGCAGTGGTTGGATCTTGGACTGAAGAGACACTCAACTCTGGCCTCGTATGTTTGTCCGTATTGGCGCAACAGAAGTCGCAGATGACGCTACCCAAGAAGGTTTTCAAGGCAGTTATTCGACTAGAGAATGCTGTTGGGCAATTGTCCGGAATTGCAACACAGTATCAGACTTCGCATTTGCTTCTTGGACTTGTCTCAGGATGCATGGAGGGCCTCGCTCATAAGAAGGACATCACTCAGCTTGACTTGCTGACCACTATCTTCGCAAACAATTTGTTGCAGGAAGCTGAGATGAGCAGGGGAATAGCCATGGTTCTCCACGCAGCTAGCAACGCCGGTACTTTGCCTTTGGATGCCCAGACCAAGCTTTCTGAGCTTATTCAACAGTTCAGCCGATCCGAATCCCTTCAGCCCGTTTTCCAGAAGACGCTCGAAGATTCCTCTATTGACATCACGGCCCTGGAACACAATCTGCAGACTGTGATTGAGTCCGTTCCCGCACCCCGTGCTATTGAAGATGTCGAGATGGAAGATGTGGAGAAAGCGGAGGAACAAGACGTCTTCGCTCCGGCCATTGAATCCTTGGCCGGCGAGAAGTTATACGAGGGATCTTTCCTTGGCTCGCAGTCCAATCCTACGTTCGACAATCTTGTCCAGGTCTTCGCCTTGACTGTTGGCTCTCAGGAAAGATCCGACTGCTTTGTCAACCTGCCAATCCTTGGCAAAGCTGATGCGACGACGAAGCCTCAATTTTTGTCTTTCTTTACCAGGGTATTTTCCGGCAAATATCCCATCGGCACCCGGGTTGCTGCGCTTAGTACGATCTCGTCCGTTCTCTCTTCGAACTCCGGAAATTTCGACCCTCAGGCGCTCCTGCCCTTCCTGCTGATTGCGCTCGCGGATCCTTCTGAAAGAATCCGTCGCGAGACAGCCGGTCTTCTTGCTATTGTTGGCCGCTTGTACAAGAAGAGCAAGAAAGATGACAGTTCTTCCGCAAAGCCCTGGGCACACGATGTGCTCTACGAACAGGACAAACGGTCGAACCACATTCCCTGGCTTCCCAGTCGTGAAGTTCAGAAGGTCGTTGAACGCGCGTTGTTGCCCGGACTGGAAGAGTACATTTTGGACGCTGGCCATGTGTCTAAGGTGCTGGAAACGTCATTACGGGGATCTTCGGCAGCAGATGACTCGGGCACTACTGAGCTAAAGAAACCTCTCCGCCTCAGCCTTTTCACTTTCCTCTGCTCGCATGTCGTGCATGTGCCTCTCTTTGCTGTCAAACTTGGGTTGCTGAAGCTTCTTAATCGAATTGATAAGGCTGGTGGAACGACCCGTACGAAGGAATTGCAGCCTCTCCTTGAAGTGTGGCGGAAGCTCGGCGACAACGAGGTCCGCGACATTTGTGAGAAGGAGTATCTCTCGGCTGCCGAAGTCGAGCAAGAAATCGTTGCTACTGTTACCCCTAAGGAGAAAGACGCGATCAACATTCTCTTGTCTAATGTCAGCCCGGGTTCTGACTCTATGCGGCCCTCGTTTATTGCGGCTGTTTTCAACCGCATGAAAGACGTTTGGCCCAGAGTTCCTGAAGATCGGCAGCTCGCAGTTTCAGACAGACTACTCGAGATCTCTCTGGGGCTCTCTGCCGGCGACTTGCCACTTGTCGACAGCTGTAGAGACCTTCTCCGCGGCGTTGAACTTCCGGGGACCGTACTGAGGAACTTTCTTCAGAAGATTCCCATGTCTGTTACGGATCTGGAGGCCCGTGGACCCGCACCCAAGAGACGACGTACCAGTCAGACCAACATGGTGGCGATGACCGTCAAGGACGAAGCCGATCTCAGCAAGCTCATGGAGAAAATGACTTTTATCTTAGAAATTGTGGACGGCTCCTCCCCTGAAGCTCACCCAGACCTGGCCGACGGACTTTTCCAGACCCTGGCTGCTCTGCACCATTTCAAGTCCCAGATTCAATCGGGAATGAGTTACTTGTTGAGTCTGGCACTCGGCAGCCTCTTGGCCCTCGTCAACAAAGCCAAGGTTTCGGCCAAGCCGCAGTTCGACACTTCGGTCATCAGAGCGGATTTGGTCGTCGATTGCGTTCGCGCCACCGAAAGTCCGCAAGTGCAAAACGCAGCTCTTCTTCTCGTGGCAGGATTGTCTGTGATCGCTCCCGAGCTCGTCCTTCACAGTGTCATGCCAATATTCACTTTCATGGGATCCAATGTCCTCAGAAAAGATGACGACTATTCTGTCTCGGTCATCGATCAGACCATCGACCAAGTGGTTCCGGCTCTTATACAGTCGCTGCGTAACCAGAAGCGGGATGTTGTTTCCGGCACATCTGAGCTGTTGCTCAGCTTTACTGCTGCCTTTGAGCACATTCCTTCGCACCGCCGCCTACGACTTTTCCATGCCTTGATCACCAAGCTCGGAACGCAAGACTTCTTGTTCGCTGTTCTGGCAATGCTCGCCAACAGATATTCCACCGACAAGGATGTTCTCACCTTGATGACCGGTTTGGTTTCTGATACCAACGCGATCGTTGAACTGGCTACGTACAGCAAGTATCTGAACCTGCTGAGCGATGCGTTCAAACCCAAACCCGGTATCTCCCAGGTTCTCCTCGGAATTGGAAGTGATGATGGACGGGAGCCCCAGAAGGTTGCTGTCGACTTGTTGCGTGATTTGGCCCATCTTTTCAAGCATTCGTCTCTGAAGGTGAAGATGGCGAAGACTTTCGAAACTGGCAACGAGAACCAGGCCAGCCAAATCCGTAATCTCTTTTCGCGCATCTTGGAGCAGCTATTGAACATTGGCGAGTCCGTCCAGAGCATGAAGCCTGTCAGCCAGGCTTGTGGTGACGTTCTGAGTGCATTGTTCGGCACTTTGTCGCTCATTGACTTCCTGGATACCATCGAGATATTGCTTCAGCGACCCAAGGACGAGCTTCGTCGCAGAATTCTTCGATTGCTGGCGAACCGCTTGCGCCAGAACCCCGAGCGTGACAGCCCTTCACAAAACAGGATCCTGGACTTCCTGCCCACGCTGGTCCGCATTGTCGAATCTTCGCCCGATGCTCTCCTCAAGCATGCCGCTGTTGCTTGCATCGACTCCATCGCCGAGAAGTATGGCAAGAAGGATCCCTCCAGGGTCATCGATGCCGCCAAGGTTGTTGCTGGTGAAGCTTGCATTGGTCAGGATGATCACCGCATTCGGGTCATGGGCGTGCTCTGTCTTGCTTCGATGGCTGGTGTGCTTGGACAGGCGATGATTCCGGCACTTCCAGACGCCCTCAGCCGGTCGCTCAGCTTGCTCGACTTGAGTCTTCAAGAAGGCAAGGAGAACTCGGAGCTGCATAACGCCGTTTTCTCCCTGTTCTCAGCCCTCTTCGTCAACCTCCCCTTCATGATCTCGTCGGCACACTTGGATAAGATCCTTTTGGCATCCTTCAAGTCTGCAGGGTCCGATATTGATGAGAGCAGCGACGACAGCCGTCAGGATGCTTTGAAGGTCATGGCTAAGAAGGTTGACATGAGCGCAACATTCGGCGCGATTGATCGCAACTGGCAACAGGCGGTGGAGGCAGGACCCGCAGCCACCTTGGAAGCTCTTGATATTATGAGCATTGCTATCGAGAAACATACCAAGTCGGCCACGGTCAAGAACATTGGAGTCTTGTCTAGCATCCTTTTCAAGGCCTTCGACCTGCGTCGTGAGCAAGCCGCTTTGGGTGCGCAGGCCCTCTTCGATTCGTCCGATCTCGAGGAGGTCGAAGATACCGTCAACCAGGTAGCAATGAAGATGATTCACAAGCTGAACGACGCTACGTTCCGCCCAATGTTCGTCAAAATGATCGAATGGGCGACGAATGGTCTGCCGAAGAAGGACGCCCGCGGCAGACTGTTGCGCCTCACTACGTTCTATAAATTCTTGCAGGTCTTCTTTGGTACTCTGAAGGTACGTTCGCTTTTCGGAGTTCAGTGCTTTTACTTGAAGACTTATTTACTGATCATATTCCAGAGCATCGTCACTGGCTACGCAAGCCACATCCTCGAGAACGTGGTTGAAGTCCTCGGCAAAGCCAAGCCATCCGACGGGAACTCGAAGGATCTGTGGTTGGCAGCGATGCGCATGCTGCGCAACGCGTTCGAGCACGACCAAGACGGTGCGTAGAATCATTTTTAATTGTCCTCCCACACGTTTATCGCTAACTATGCGTCGCAGAATTCTGGCAATCTCCATCCCACCTGGCGGAAATCTCCAAACCGCTGATCTCCCAATTGACCCACGCCACCAGCTCTTCCACCGTGTCGCTCGTCGTCGCAGAGGCCGTTCCCGCCATCACCGAGCTTGCCGTCGCAGCCGACTCCACCGACAACTACAAGGAGCTCAACACCCTGCTGATGAAGCTCCTGCGTCCCTCGTCCGGTTCCGGGCCGAACGCGAAATTCGCCAGCGGCGATAACCCACACACGCGCGTGGCCGCGTTGAAGGCCGAGCAGGCCCTCACCGACCACCTCGGCGAGGAGTGGCTGGCGCTTCTGCCGGAAATGCTTCCCTACATCAGCGAGCTGATGGAGGACGAGGACGAGAACGTCGAGAGGGAGGTCAGGAAATGGGTCAAGCAGATTGAGGGCGTGCTTGGCGAGAAGCTGGACGATATGTTGACTTGAGGGTTCACAACATGTTTTGGAAGCACTGCTTGTTTCGGGGAAGAGGGGGTGTAAAGAGAGAGAGAAAAGTTGTGCATTTTTCGGGCGTTTTCTCCAACTACATGATCATCTACGAACAGGCGCGTTTTTATTTTTCTTGTTGAAAAATGTTTTCTTGTGAAAAGTTGGTTAACTGTGCGGCGCCTAGTCAAGTCAACAACATACAATACGCAGAGGATAAATAGCAGACCGAGACAAGTCATCGGTTCGAGGCTCTTGCCTCGGTCTTTTCTCGATTTACCCATCTCTTGTCTTATTGCGGAGCTTAGCTCCGCAGACTACCAGCATTTAGTACAAGAGCAAAGCTCTAAGCTGATTTGTTCATAACATGCTCGATTCTAGTAATCTGATTGGTCGATAAAAGGCAAAACACGTGATTAATGGAGGCGGCCTGAGGCACTAAATCACGTGCGAATTTCAGGTGGCCTGAGGCATTAAGCTCCGCATGTCTTCGGCGGTCCCCTCCACCAGCCTGCCTGGGGGATGGCGGCCCCCTGGTACTTAGAATGGACTCAGACTTATGGAACGCCATTGTACAAGGAGGGTCAGGTAATGAGCGCGTGGTCATAATGGGCAAGTGCTGCAACTGGTCTGTGCGCCCGGCTCAAGCTCGAATACTTCAACTAAATAAGCTATGTGCTTCATCTATTGGTCTTCTGAGAAATGCCAGAAGGCTGGAGGAGGTATGTAATATATGACATGGTATTATCAGAACAAATGACAGTCTTTGGGGCTCGTATATGACTTGGGTAGATGACCCACATATCCTGCATCCATCTCCTGACTCGACACACCGGTGATAAATCAGAAAGTTTTGTTTGTTTCTTTTCTTCTTGCTTCATTTCCAGTCTTTTCTTCGTTCGCGCCGCCCGTCTCCTCGATCGACGCCACCGAAGGCGTAGACGCATCCGTCCCATCGACCGCTCGTTCCTTCCCACCATCACCATCTTTCCTCCAAACCAACCCTCTATAAACTTCGGCCATCTGCTGGATTCCCCCATCGAGCAGCGGATAGAAGGTGGCGATCAGCAACGTGCCCCAAAGCCAGACGATCCCCACGACCACCCAGGCGGAATAGAACTGTTGTCTCGGCGTCAGTATGGGTCTTTATGCCAAACACGAAGAACGACGACTCACCCTTTTCCCAAACACGTAATTCGACCCATACATGGGCAGCGGCCACAGCACCCAATGGCCCAAAAACGTCGCGGTCGACCAAAACGCCGCGATGCGCCCCCACCGCTTCAGCTCCTGCGCGCTGAACGACGATGCATTCTGCCCTCCGTCCTCGACGTGGCCCTGACCACCGTTCACGGTAGTGAGATCCCCCTCCAACGCCTGCAACGCCAGCTTCTCCTTCTGGAAATCGCTCCAGTCGTAACTCTCCGGCTTCAGCAACGTAATGAGGACCGAATACGGGATGGGCGAGAACGCCGACGCCACGGTGCCATACACGCACGGCAGGACCTGGCCCGTCGAGGAGACGCTGACCTCGCCGTAGAACGTGTGCGCAGTGCCCAGCCAGACGGCGAGGCCGGTCGCTAGGCCCAAGATGGGGGCGAGAATGGCCGCCGCGCGACTCTGGTGGCGCCAGAGGACGGTGAAGACCATGGGGAAGACGCCGGGGCAGGTGACGACGCCGAGCATGTAGAGGGTCCAGCCGAGGTCGATGCCGACATAGTGCAGCATAGTGCTAAACCCGGCGGAGAAGGCGGCGAAGAAGATCACGCCGAAGTGGCTCCAGCGGATGATGTCGCGGTCCGAAGCGGCGCGGTTGAAGTACTCGCGGTACACGTCGAAGGAGAGGATGGAGGAGACGGCGATGACCTGCGCCGAGAGCGTTGAGGTCACCGCCATGAAAGTCATGAGGAGAACGGCGGCGGCGCCGCCTTTGCCCGCGATGGCGATGGCGGCGTAGGGGAGGACCAGGCCGTTGGAGACTTCGGTCGGGGTCATTCTCTGGATACAGCGTAAGTATGGGAGATTTTGTTGCTTTGAAGGGCGAGGGACGGGGTGCTTACCCGGGGGAATGTCGGGAAGATGCCATTATTTTCAAGTCCCAAGGCGACGGAGGACATCACTGTCCCCAACCCCCATGGGACGGCGAAGTAGAAGATGCCACCGATGGTGTAGCCGGGGACGACAGAAGAGGGAGCGGCGGAGAAGGCTTTGATGAAGTAGCTGGTGTCCATCTAGCAGATGTGTACTCCGATTAGTCTGGTAGGAGTCAAGTAGAGGGTGGACCTACAATGACCAGGCCAAAGTTGGCGCAAGTATGGATGATCCCGAACAATATGGCCTGTTTACACGATGGTTAGCTAACAAAACAATCGCAATTGCCACAACATTCTTGGAATGGATCCCCATCGCTCACCCCCTTCGACGTCATGGTCAAATACGTGCCATCGTGATTCCCCGAGACGGGATGCCGCGCAGCAGCTGCCTGGAGCAGATCGTACAGCTTGCCGATCGAGCCAATCTCGTCGGTGGTGAAGGCTTTGGCGGTGAAATAGCAGGCGATGGTCAGGATGATGACGGTGTGGAAGTAGTCCGTGAGGAAGCTTGTATCGTCAGTCGGATCGTCGATGAAAATCGATTAAACGGACAGACTAACGTCGCTTTGATACCACCCACGAAGGTATAGACAGCCACTCCCACGGGGAGCAGAAACGTCGCGGCGATGATGTGCATTCCAGACCTGGCCGGTTCGTTATCAATCCGCAAAGCAAGGCACGATGACTTGAATCGCGTCACTCACATGGCCGAGATAACTGCTGCAGCACCGAGCAACATATTGGCACAAGCAAAGATATTGTTGACGAGACACAGAATCATGTAGACGATATGCGCGACTCGTCCTTGAGCAAACACATCGGTTAGTTTGAGCTTCAACTCGCTCCCCCTTTTTCAGTAAGACTCACCATATCTCACTCGCACAACCTCGAGCGAGGTATGCGCTTCCGGGATCTTCCTCTTGCAGGATATCCCCAGCAGGGCAAAGAACACAATCATCGGACTGCAACCCGCAGCGAACCAGAAGGGGCCTGCCACTCCGTAGTTGTATCCCACGAAGGACGAGCCGAGCAAGGCTGTGGACCAAAGCCATGACTGTTGGGAATTAGAATGGGGAAGAGTTGCAAACAGCAAGGAACGAAGCGTACGGAGATGACAGCCGAGGCAGTCAGTCCCGTGCGGACGGTTCGATTGGCGGTCATAAACCTGAGGCAGGAAGGCAGGAACCTGTCAGTGTTGTGCACGTGGTTTCGTTTCTTGACGAATCAGGCAGGAAGAAGGCATTCCATTCATACATACATTTCCGTTCTCTCGTTGTCTTCGCCGACGGTTCGTTTGAGCAGTTTGGTCACCAACATCATCACTTTGGTCGAGTCAGATCGCTTCCAAGCATGGAGGAACTGGGCAAGAAGACATACCCAATGCAATGATCAATCCCACCACCACGACAATCACATACCCAACCGCCTGTGGGAGAGGCGGTTGGACGGCATCGCTGCCGCGGGTGACGAGGCTCATATCTGATCCTTCGACCAACTGAAACACAAAAACACAAGCAAAGACAAGCACTTGCCAATCCTTCTCGAAAACAGCGGGACTTTATCGACGTTTAAATCTTCGATTCCTCAGCTGGCTACGAGACAAGGGGGCTTTCGGCAGTTCGCCTGCATCTTTCGGGTATTCCTGTTTGTTCGTCACAGCGGCACGAATGAGCAGTCTGTGCTCCACAATGGTATGATAAAGGATGCGGATGAGGTGCTAGGCTGGCCAAAATCACTCGGTCGATATGGTACCATTCCATTTTAAACTTCGCCGTTAGAGATTGGCGATCGCTCGCTTCCCTGCAAGATACGTACTTACAAGACAGCTTTGGGGAAGGGTTGCTTATCAGGGCTGGTAGCTTTTCGAATGTGTATATGCGGATGCGACGGTGGACATGCAGAATCATCTACGATATCGAAGACTGACAATAAAGACATCTACAAAGTACTCGTTGATCTTCGATAAAGTTGCAAGTTTCTGTCCCATGAACTCTGACTATATGGATGCCCTTATTCTCCCTCAACCACCAGACACCCAATCCACTCCGCTGGATAACAATCACGATCACACAATCGAGCCATTGAACTCTATCAAACCTTTTCCCAGAGAATCTGTTTTATTCTTACGATTATTGCCCCTGTCGGTTTTCGTGAACCACTGACCTGGCCCAACCCCTGCGATCCCAGATAACCAATATCCTCCCCATATCGCGTCATCCCGGCCCACTTTGATGTTATGGGGTAAAGACCTGCACCAGCCCGGAGGAATGGAAAACGATCAAGTAATCATGTGCAAATGATCTTCTGTAAGATGATAATCAACGGTCGATGGGGAGGGGGGGGGGGTACAAATTGAGGGGATTTTTCCAGTCTTTTATGAGGGGTTGCCATTTGCGGTTGCTGCGACTCAATATATATAAATACAATTCTACTTGCCTACCCGACTCTCCGCCATTAATGGTCTGATAAACATTCCACCGCAAGGAAACCAACAAACTTCTTCACAAATTTTTCATTTAATATATTACAATTTTTCTATTTCCACCATGTCGACGCCCCCCATCGACACCCCGCGCAAGAAGCAGCTCATCCTCAACGCCTTCGTTGAGATGTGTACGCCTCTCCCTCCTCCCCCCCAATCAACAAAACTTACCTCCCTCCAACCAACCCCCTGGCTGACTGACATGACAAAATACAGGCAGCGGCCACCAATCGCCCGGCCTCTGGCGCCACCCAGCCGACGAATCCCACCGCTTCAACGACATCCGCCACTGGACCGAGCTGGCGCAGCTGCTCGAATCGGCCAAATTCCACGGCATCTTCGTCGCCGACGTCCTGGGCGGGTACGACGTGTACAAGGGACCCAGGAACCTGGCGCCGGCGATGGCGTCGGGGGCGCAGTGGCCGGTTAACGAGCCGCTGGCGGTGATCCCGGCCATGGCGGCGGCGACGGAGAGCATCGGGTTCGGGGTGACGGTGGCGACGACGTATGAGCAGCCGTATCACTTGGCGAGGCGGTTGAGTACGGTGGATCATTTGTCGGGGGGGAGGTGAGTCCCAGCTTTCTCTCTAGTTACCGGACAAGTGAATATGAGAGGTCGGTGATTGCTGATGTTTGGGTGTGGTGACAGGTTGGGATGGAATGTGAGTTATTAGAAGGAGGTAGTAATACTCGGAATCGAGGGAACGACGGGGTTAACAAGGCTGTACTTACTACAGATCGTGACGGGCTACCTCGACTCGGCAGCGCGCAACCTGGGCCACACCCAGCAGCCCCAGGTAAGTAGCGTGCTCTTCCTCTTTGAGTGACCACGGGGCACTCGTGCTAACTGGCAAAAACGGCAAGCACGACGACCGCTACGCCATGGCCGAAGAATACGTGCGCGTGACCTACAAACTGTGGGAATCCTCCTGGCGCTCCGACGCGGTGGTCCTCGACAAATCGCGCGGCATCTACACCGACCCTGCCCGGGTGCGCGAGATCAACCACGAGGGGAAATACTTCGCCGTCCCCGGCCCGCACCTCTGCCAGCCCTCGCCGCAGCGCACGCCCGTGATCCTGCAGGCCGGCACCTCGAAAGCGGGCAAGGCCTTCGCGGCGCAGCACGCCGAGGCCATCTTCGTGGCGGGCCACAGTCCGTCCGTCGTCCAGAAGAACGTAGCGGAGATCCGCCAGCTGGCGGCCACAGAGTACGGGCGGGATCCGCAGAGCATCAAGTTCCTGGCGCTGCTGTGTCCCGTGCTGGGGCGGACCGAGGAGGAGGCGCAGGAGAAGTTCCGGGATTATCGCAGTTTGGGCAGTATCGATGGGGCGTTGGCGCTGTTCGGGGGGTGGACGGGGATCGATTTGGATCGGTACGCCGAGGATGAAGAGTTGAGGCATGTCCAGAGTAATGCGATCAGGTATTGTCCGAACTTTATCTTTCTCTTGGTGATAAAGAAAGAAAGACTTGGGCTGATAGGTATGGGTATGGATAGATCTGCCGTCGAAGGCTGGTCCAAAGCCACCCCCGAAGTCCCCAAGTGGACCAAGACCACCGTCGGCCAACACATCACCGTTGGCGGCCTGGGCGCAACGCCCGTGGGCACGCCGGAGCAGGTCGCAGATTATATGGAGCGGTGGGTGAATGAAGCGGACGTGGATGGATTCAACCTGGTGAGCAGCACTCCCGAAAATGCACGAACGAGCTCGGTTGACCATCTCAGGCATACGCCATCAAGCCCGGTTCGTTCAAAGACATCATCGACCTGCTCATCCCCGAGCTGCGCAAGCGAGGACTCTTCTGGGATGACTACGCCGTCAAGAAGGGCACGTACCGAGAGAACCTGTACGGGAAGCAAGGACAGAGCGGGCCACCACCGGACCATCCAGCGGCCAAGTACCGGTGGCACGCGGGGGTGGATGCAAAGGACCATCAGATTCCTGAGAATTGATTATTGGAGCAAGGAGAATACTCGGTCAATATTTACAATTAGCCAGAGCTAACCCAAGTATTCATGGAGTGCATCCATCCCAATGTTGATAATCACCACGTAACGACAGATGTGTAACTATGTGCAAGCGAATGCTTTCCACAGGCAAAAGGTCCCTGCCCTCCGACCCTAGCCTTCGCATCAACCAGACGGAAATCCAGCTCGGAGGTTGTCGTACTTCGAAGCCGGGTAACTCAGCACGTTCTCACTCTGGTCCAGAGCGGAGGTGCCGCCGAAAGAGTTGACCACCTTGCGAGTGTAATTAGCACGTACCATACGAAAGCAAATGGTAACAAAATGGCAGAATAGGTAACATGCAAGCAGAAAAATCAGAACTTACCGTCGTGATCAAACTGTCACTACCACTCTTATCACTGCTGCTCTCCCACCACATCCCCCCGCCTAGGCCCTTGGACTTGACATACTCCGCCTTCTTCTGCGCTATAGCCGGAGTATCATAGCTGATCATGATTCGCTGGTTCGCATCGTAGCTGTAACTTGCCACCTCCTGGTCAAGTTCATACACTGTTGCGCCGGCCTGAGGCAACGCCTTGTAGTCCCAGACACCGTTCTCCCAGCTTCCGGACCCGACGCCGTTGAATGGCTTACCGGGTCCGTTGGTGTTGGTGAACGACCTTCCATACAGTGGCATGCCCATGACGATCTTGTCGACGTGAACGCCTGCAGCAATATAGTCGGAGATGGCTCGGTCTGTGTTGAAGGGAGTACTAGGGGGGTTGGATGTCGATGGGTAGACATTAGCGTCGTGTCCGGCGATGGTATCCCAGCTGCCCGAGTAGTCGTAGGCCATCAGATTCCAGAAGTCGAGGTACTGGTCCATGGCCGCGAGGTGCATGACTTGATAGTTCGAGGGGCCTGTCATCTATCAGTCGAGCGCACGGCAGGAGAGAACAGGATGGAGGAATAGTGGTACCTGCGGGAGATGCAACGGTCAGTAGGAAGTGTTTGCCTGGTGCGTTAGCTGCAGCGTACTTGTCCAAAGCCTATACAAATTAGCTGTAAACCTCACCGCGGTATACTGTGTAAGACTCATACCGATCGGACTTCTGCAAGAAGCAAGACCATATCGTTGGCCTGACTGTCATTGGCAGGATACTGGTCGTACTGGTCAGCGCAGATTACAAGCTTTCCTATCCAATTCTCCTACCTCCCAGTCGATATCCAACCCATCCAGACCCAAATCCTGCAATAGCTGCACAGCAGAGGAAGCAAACATCTTCCTCCCAGCATCCGTACTAGCCGGACCGGCAAAGTTGGGAGAGTACGTCCATCCGCCAATGGACAGTAAGATCTTCAGTTTACGATTCCTCTGCTTCAGCAGAAACAGCTGCTTGATGCAGCCGTAGACGTTTGTTCCCACGTCGTTCCACGAGTCAGTGGTGTAATGTTTCTCAAGATCCGCATAAGTGTCGGACAGGTAGACCTCTCCGGTCTCCGGACGGACATTGGCAAAAGCGTACAACACGTGCGTGAGTCTCTCCGCCGGAAGGTCCTGAGGTTGGTAGTTACGACCGTAGATGGCCTGTCATCCACATCAGCAACTAGTCCGACGACACTCAGATGACACTGTATACTAACCCAATTCACAAAGTATGCCACGGATCGATAGCCAGTTGCGGCGTCCCGAGTATCCAGATCGGTAGCCTGTCTGGCAGCGTAAGGAACGACTGCAGCATGGGCGAGCCATGCCAGACTGAAAAGGAGTGTCAAGATAAATTGCATATTGAAGGAGTGTGATGAAGTTTCCTAAGGAACGTGTGTGCTAGTAGCGACTCTGAGTTAGGCTTACCGGTGAGGATGAGGATGAGGAAGAACGAAGGACGAGACACCACATATTTGTATCCAGAGAAACTGAATTGGCAGGCACACCTCTGGTAGCATCATTCCACCACACCAAGATGCATGTAACCTGCGCTTTACTCCCAAATTTCAACTCTCACGCTACCTGGAGGGTGACTTCGAGGACGTAGTCTTCCAATTGTTGGATACTGTATCCCTGCAATGTCCTTCTATTGCCTTCTGCAAGGAATGGCATCGATAGAGACGTTGCATGTGGACGCATAGCGTGAACAAGGGCTTCCTGCCGTAAGCTTGAAGAATGGTCCACGCAAAGGCACGCTACACTCCTTACCAGATTGCAACTCCGGATCTTCTTGGATGCTACCCGATCTGTCAAAAAGGCTCGATAAGATTAAAGATGCTCACTAACCTTGACAAATAGTGGGTAGAGCCCAGTAACGATGCTTCGCTACCAAGTAGGCAATGTAAAATCGTTTGAGTGGCTGAACTCTATAATCATCTTCACGGTCTGGCAACAGTGTCATTCGCGAAGTTGCTTTGAAATTGCATATCCTCCGACGGCGCGAAACGCCCATGTGCATTCAGCATTATCCACTTAGGACGCAGAGCCAAAGGGAGATAACCCTTTTATCTGTACCCCTAGTCCTCGAATAACGCCATCTGGTAAGGTGCATGCCATCACACGCGCCGCGAACCATCTCCGCGTCCAGCAGCATCGGCATCGGGGTAGACCCTGAACTAGCAAACATCCAGTGATCGAGTGGAAATTGCTCGCAGGGATCTGTTTCCGGCCATCACACAGACTGACTCGCGTGTCTATGACGACCAGGTACTCCGCACGGCAGCACGGGACATTGCAGAACCAGTTCAGGGTCCGTAAGAAGCAAAGAAGTATACTGCAGAAGTCGGCCAGGCGTCTCGACCCTATCAGGTGCCGCAGTAAGTGGCGTGCCGCTCTGCCGATAAGACTAAGAAACAAGGATACGCCATTGCCGTGCATGGCCAGGCACGCGTCTCTCAGGGGCAGCCTGGAGTCGAGATAAGCTAGCTTAGCATTATTCTGGCGCCGATGTAACACCAACGCCATGCGACGCGAGCATGTGCTGCCACCCAAGACGGACAAATCCTTCGCAGTCCTCGAGGTTATCGTGATGGTGCGGGGAATACGAAGGAAGCGCAGAGTGACGTTGTTTCGACGGCCGTGACACCGACTCGTGATTGGAGCATCAGCAAATTAAATAGAGGCAGGGTTGGAAAGAGCCGAGAGAGTCGGTGAGGGGAGACATTTGGTGATAACTTTGCGAAGTTAACAGATGACTTGAAGTAGAAAAGAAAGCCACGCGACCGCAGCATGATGGGAGAGAGAGATAAGAAGAAATGGTTGGGTTGAAGAGGTGATGTGATGGTTGAATGTGGAAGGGAATCGAAAGAGGGAAGGAAAGGTGGGCACGTGCTTCAGCACACTCTACAATAGGGAAGGAAGGCTTCGTCTGCTTTGAGACGGAGTCAATGGCATTGATTAGGATTATTCCAATCAGTCAAACACCACCACAGTCCAGGCCACTCGATTGCAACCCTCCGTATCGTTCCATTTTCCAATGCTACTTCATTAAATTAATTGAAATGTGAGCGAAGCAGATGGAAATGGTCAGCCCGAGGGGACATCTTTTTCAGTATTTATATATCACATTAAAACGAATATACTCCGAACCCCCAATTTTTATATCGTAAATTGTCATCCAGGATGGAGCGTAATGTTTCCTGGCAAACAGAGGCATGCATGTTTGGGTATACGGTACATAACTCATCAAGAAATTGATCCAATTGCAAGCTCTATCCATCGAGCAAATCAAACTTTTGGAAGGGTATTATGTCGTGTCAAACTGTAATCATGGGTCGAGATCCGCTCCTCGAAGCAAGTCATCAACTCTAGCCACAAGCAGCTCTCACGCTTCGGTCGTGGGTAGTTATTGTCTCACTTTCCGAAGTCGCTGCCGGACGCTGTCGAGCTCGTTGCCGAGGGCTAAGGGAATCCGCATACCCCGGCGGTGCCGATAGCTCGGTCTGCTCATCTGGAGGAAATGACAATGGGCAGTCTAATGACTCCCTCGCGGAAGGTAGCACAGCCCGTCCAAGATACTCTGGGCTCGGCGGAGAGACGTTGCGAGGACGGAAGAATTCTGCATCGACTTCTTCCGGTGAGATGGACTGCAGTGAAAGCGTGACGGGCTTGGCGTCCTTGCGAAGAGACGCGATTTGGATGGGGATCTTGAGAGAAGCGGATGGGGCAAGGATGTTCGCATTCGGTGTTTCGTAGGAGAGACAGAGTTCGAGGGTGTAGGTGCGAGAGACGAGGCAGGAGTGGAATGTCGGGACGAAGGCCTTGCCCTTTGGTAGTGTGATGGGGACGATGACAGACGCCGTGTAGTAGGTATTTCCTGCGAACGAGGCGGATGGGCCAGTCAAGGATTCGGCGGAAGATGTCGATTGCATGGAGTGCATAGAATCGCGACGGATCGGGCCAGCTGTCGTCGAGTGCTTCACCCACTGGGCAGACGCAACGCAGAGCGAAGACAAGGGGACTGTTTCGGTGTAAAGACCTCGACCCATGTGAGCGAACACCATGGCGCAAGAAGCAGAGGGATAATCGGTCCAGGGGGTTGCGCTGTAAAATGTCGACGTCTTGAGCTTGCTCCACATCGTTCCCAATCGAGGCGGCTTCTCGTCTCCGATGGGATCGAATCGCAAGTGGACTTTCGCTACCGTACTCACGGAATTGTTCGCATCGCATTCGGGGGCGAGCAGTTGAATGGGCTTGGGTTGAGATGCGGCCACCACCAACCGTCCGAGCTTGCCTCTCATCAAGCCACGCTTGACGTCCTTCTCCTTTCGTGTGCAGTAATTTCCACCGTCGTCGGCGACGTCCACAGGCGGCTCCTCTTCAACGGCCGGAATGATGCGTACCTTCTTCGCAACGGCTACCAAGGTCTTCGTGGACCTACCTTCCACCGACGGCCGCCGTGAAACGTTCACGCGGATGACATAACAGACCTGGCACATGTTGGGGGCCATGTCGTCCAAGAGCGACTTGCCGTTGCTAGCAAGCATGGGGTCGCCCAACGTAGGAGGAATCTGGGTGTGAGCCTGCTGGATCTGCGCGTGGCTTGTTTCATGGTTGCAAGATTGGGGAAGCATCCGTTGCGGGACGACAAAGGTGAAGGGGAACTTGTAGCGGTGGCCACTCTCCAGGACACGGGGGGTTGGATAAGCAGCCTCTTCAATGGGCTGGCGAAGCTTGATGAAAGTGTGGTGTGCGCCTGTTCGGCCGGGCACTGCAGTCGCTCTTTCGACCGATGTCCGTGAAGTACCTTGGCAGTCATCGTCAGTATGAGTTCCAGTCTCGAGAAAACCATTCATCCGAGATGACAGGAAAAAGCTACCTTCGAAGGTGATCTCAATATCGTCAAATCGAGTCTCATGGTCGACGATGATGGTGGCTGTTCCTTCGATGTGATCCGATGTCGTGTAAGAATTGACTAATCCTTCTCTCTGGCCGACGAGATCAATGGAGACCTTGGGACGATTTCGCCTAGTCAACGAGTCCAATGCGTCTGAGCCGCGGCTGCTAATAGAAGGCGCAGCCATTGTGGTATTCCAGGATTGCCAAGGAAAGAAGATTGAGATGTATGCAAAAGAGTAATGGAGGCCAATTCGAGAAGATCGGGATGTCTTATAGAAGGCAATGAGACCAGGGGGGAAAAAGCGAATACCGTCTCTGGCCGAAACAACTGAAGAACAATAGTTCTCGGAAATTGGAATATCAGAAGAGGAACTATAATTTCAGGAACGTCCAGAAACGTTCTTCCTTGTCAAAGGTGGATATTTCTTTGGTAATGATAATCAGTAGGAAGGATAGTGGACCCAAGTATACCAGTCCGAGCTTAACACCAGTGATCAACGAATATTGGGATCGAAGAAGATCTTTGAATCTTGGAACTCATCCAGTTTATAAAGTCTGGATGACTCGGGAGATACTTTCCCTACATCGAATTCACAGCGAAGATTACGAATCATCAACAACATGAGTCATTGTGAAGCTTCATGGAAGAGCTTCGGTTTGGAGGCTGCATGGCGGCTGAAGTTCAAGGAGTATCATCATAAGAGAAGCCTGGCCAACGGTCTAAAACTACCCTGTAGCTGCCAAGCTGAGTGTGTTTAAATTGTCCAATGGCAGCTTAGTTTAACGCCCTAGGAATAACAATGGAATCGGTCTCTGACTCTCTAAAACTACCTAGCATCCTGGCTCCCGACGACCCCTATAGCTGCCAAGCTGAGTGTGTTCAAATTGACCAATAGCAGATTAGTTTCACGCCCTAGGAGTGACAAGGGATCTTCTCCATCCACAAAGCTAAAGACCCACGGTCGGCCCATCGGTAGTCTATTTGGCATGGCTATACTTCTTTCAGCCACCAAAGGGCTGAACTAATACTATTCTCAGATTATTTATCGGGAATTTTTATACTTTCTCTTTCTTTCTGGCTACATCAGCCGCTTCCATTGATGATTGTCGCAGCAGACAAAAACTATTGATTAATAATTCCGCACGAGCTTCCTCCTGGTGATCATCTTACCCTGTGAAAGTAAGCAATACTAAGCATCGAAATAATAGGCTTAAGTCTTCCAAATGACGTGAAACACTCAAGAATAGGCCATACCTTGTACCCCTCATGACGCTCATGTAATTCCCTCAACCAACCCCGATCACGTCAAATACCGACAATCTCACCTCATTGAAAAGCTTGATTTAACTCATTATTGAAAAGCTCTGTTGATCATGAATGAATCCCTTCCTCACCGTTCATCGGCCGTGTAAAAAGTATAGACTATAGACTTAGAGTGATGGTGACTCCGCCTGCACGCCCTTCGGCATGCACTAACAGGAACCTTGGAATGGCTTTAACTGCCACTACGGTAGGTTCACTTCCCCCCGTCCGTGCCACCCCCGAAAACCAGTCATACTCCGTACTCGGATATCAAACCAATTACTTGACCTTATTCTCGACAATACGGCCCAGTGGCTTGGGTCCTATGTTCGATCCATAGGACCCATTTGTGCTTTATGCAGGATGAAGAGAAGAAAATGAGAAGAAGGAAAAAATTGTGTCTCGTGTCCAGGTCTTGTCAAGGTTCGTCAATCATCCTTTGGGCGTTTGCTGACCTTCGGCCCACGAGAAACGAAACCACATGCAGAACAGCCACCACCCACCATCGATCGGTCCCGACGGGCAACAAAAAAACAAAACGGATTCGCATATTCATCCCGAGAACGGAAATCAGAATATTCTAACAGTGGATATCTCGCTTATAGACGGTCTGGATGTTCTCTGTCCTGCCGACTCCAGATTTTTCCGGCCTTAACCGAGCCTGTTGCTGGCTCTTTGACGACGTCGGACCATGTGGGAGAACAATGGGACCATAATGGACGTTGGGCAATAATAACGATTTTCAGATGCTTCGTACGATTGATTCTTCTTTTTTTTTTTTGCTTTGGGTCTATATCGTCTCTCAATCGGCTACAATGAATCCCTCGCAGTTTGCATAGAATTCACCAATCACGGGCAACCGACAGCTGTCTGCGGGTCAATGCGAAGAGGGTATACTTTCTAGGACGCTGAAGATTTCTAAATAACAACTGTCCCTGATTTGTTTGCGAATCAGATGATGCAAATGATCTGCCGCTGATTGCGCCCTTCATGTACGCGCAAGGGCGCATGGCGCATGCTCCACGCAAGCCATAAGCCTAACGCTGTCCACCACGTGAGGTGCACCGAGCTCGGAGACTCGTTCTGCTCAAGTCCAACAAGCCACGCTCGTATTGCGAGCAGCCGAGAGACCCTGATGGCTGGTCGGAATAACCCCAACTGGGAGTTCGGAGTACGAGAATAGAAAGGTCAATATGGCGGAGTGCCGCCGAAGGTATTGATTGCATTTACTCTGACTCTCCGAGTTCCTCTTGAGAGAGGCATATACATCAATCGATCTTTCCAGCACGCTCTCCGACTACATTGCTAGTACGAAAGAAATGGCTGAAAGAGAGGTTTTTTCATTTTTTTTCCAAAATTTTTTTTTTTTTTTTTTTTTTTTTCGTACAAAACCATCCCAATCATCCGCTTACAAATGCATCATAGAAAAGAAATGCAGTCAACTCAGCGCAAATAGCCGAGAAAATCTTTCGCAATCCCCACGGTATGTATGCATCACTTCAACTCGACACCCATCTTCTCCCAAACCGCCGCATCGAACCCGTCCACGAGTTCCCGATACTTCTCCCCGGCACCGACCCAACCCTTGATCCCGCCTTCAAGCACCAGACTCTGAAGGTCCGAGTCTTTCTTGTCTTCGAGGTAATCGGCGAACCAGCCTGCAGCGCGTGTGCCTCGACCGCGAGATGATCCTGTAGTTCCGACTGTTAGCAAGCCTCTATACGTTCTGACCCTCCCAGAAAGAAAGCAAGAAAAAAAAAAAAAAAAAACAAAAAAAAAAAAAAAACCTACCACAAAACCAAATGACAGCCTTCACTCCCCCACCGGCAAGAACGTTATACAGCGTCGGAAGCGACGGGTATAGACTCTGGGCGGGCAGGTTGAGAGATCCGCGGATCGTTCCTCCCTGGAAAAAAGCATCCATGTCAACAAAAAGATGAAATACCATCCAAAGAAAGAGAAAAAAAAAAAAAAAAAAAAGACAATAACGATATGCAATTGCAGATATAATGGGGAAAAAAAAGTTATGACAATTTACCTCATGATCATTCCTCCTCAAATCAACCACGACGAAATCCTTGCCCGCCTGCTTCCCCTCCTCGACGATCCATCGTAGCAGCTCCTCCCTTGTAAGAGCGGGTGCGGTGTTTCGCGGCGCGGGGAAGGCGACGTGCCAGGGTTGTTCGTCGGGTTGGGTTGTGGTCATTTTTTTGGGTCAAAATTTGCAGAATCGGTAGAAGTTTATGTGGACTAGTCCTTCAAGTTGAGGTGGTTCGAATCAGATGTATATATGTCGAGTGCCGGTGTAGTGTTTTCCGTGGAAAATATACCTAGATTAAGCGATGTTTGACGTGAGGAAATGGCTATCCAAACAATTTGATTTCTTGTGATTCTTCTTGATATGTGAGATCAGATCTTCAGGGCTGGATACGGACAGAGGAAAACGACAGCGGACAAAATGATCCAATGCCATGGGAGGGGAAGAGTACCTAGAATCGATGTGATGTGGGGGACCAACCAGCATGCGGGGATGACATGCCGCTACAACTATTTGAGAAAAAGGTAGGACCATCGATCGGGTTTGAAAACATAAACTATATGGGTAGGATGAAGTCGATTGAAATTCCACGAATTGATATATTATTGAGGCATCAAAATTTAAATATCATTACAGTTAGATCACTGTTGATTTTGTTCCGACTGATAAATTACGATTCAGTATCCGTGGTGCGAGATCGGACAGAACCGTACTCAAAGATCGTCGAAGGCTGCAATGACAACCTCGTTCTCGTCTCGTACAGAATGACATCTGTCTTACGACAGAGCCAGCTGCATCCAGCTCAAGATCAACCGAGGTAAAAACGGAAGACCGAGCGAGGCAAGAGACATCTCTACACAATTACTGTGGGAGGTCGGGTTGGTACACGGAGCCAGACGCTGACGAGAGACACACGGTCCGCACGGCCGTGGAAGAACATTATTAATCGATGTGCCTCGAGTCTGCGAACTTAGGACTGTACATGGACATGTGACTCCGAACGACCGAAGTAACACGTATATGAAAGCTGATGCAGAAAAAGAGAACCCCCGGACGCCGAAAAGGATTGCCATCCGCATTAATACGCCACTCTTGTCCGCATGTCCTATTCAAGGTCAGGAGCTGTATCGAGCGACGCTAGGAAGGAAGGCACTTACCGAGATCTTCCGCTCGATCTCTCTGACCGAACGGTCAAGTTCCGCGGCAATCATCATCTTCTTATCATTAGGTAACAGGAAATACATCTCACATAAGTCTCCGTCAATGATACCCTTGACTGGAGCATAGTAACTCCGGTAAATCAGATGGTCCCGACCAGCGAGAGGAGGGTTCTGAGATGCCATCTGCATCTCCAGACTCTGGAAGAAATCGACATCTTCTCGGCTGACAAAAGGCACGAACATTCCGATGGTGCCCTGCAATCCGGTCCACACGAGGATGTCACGTCCTCCAGCAACAAGCTGTGTCTTGTGCAGGCTGGTGGCAATGTCTTGAGAGTAGAAATGGATCATGAGTTCCAACCGATTGGGTGTGCCATGCAGATAACCACGCTCGTGGATGAGGTGTGCGCCCGATCCTTCCTCGTCGGCCTCCTCAGAGGTCTTCTTGGGACAGCGCAGCAGCCAGATGTTGCCAAATTTGTCTCCACCAGCGACCGTCTCATAATCCACCATGGTTGTGGTAGTCGTCCAGCGGGAAATCGAATCGTCAACAAACGGAATCAGGCGGTTTTCTTGGTACTTGTAAACAACATACGTGACACTTTCCTGGACGTCGCTGACAATGATTCTGCTGCCTTGGGTCTGGAGGCCAACGATCAACTTTGGAGCCACAACGGCCTGGCATTTCCGCAGCAGTTGTTTCATGCCGAGGTCATAGATGCGGAGTATCGAACCGATGCCTGCAAGTAAACGGCCTTGGAAACCGAGGAGGGCGAGAGGAGGCTCGTCAACCTTGGTCTTATGGATGAATTCCAGCTCCCGGCCATCTTCTTGAAATCGATAGATGTGAATGAAGCCACCGGAGGACGAGCGCGGACTGGCAACCATATCCTTTCCAGTTCCCACAACTAGGAACGTTTCGTCATCCTGACTCGAGAACGAGACAGCAGCAACGCTGACCGCTGCCTCATTTTCCTCCAGGTCAATACTATAAACGACCGACTTGGTCTGAATAGGATCGACGACTTGAATGCTTGAGGCCCAGTGGCCTGGGCCGCGGGGATAGCCGAAATCCTCGGGCGGAAGGATAGCAGAATCACCACCGTTTGCCTTTGAATCCTCTATTAGGCGTGCTCTTGTTGATGGTGACAGAACATTGTTATCAGATTCAATGACATAGAACAGTGGTTGCTCTGGATGTTTCACGAAGCCGCGTGGAGTGTATGAAAGCGGAATGGACTCTTGGAGCATGTTATTGTCCAGTCTCTCAATTGAGAAAATCCTATACTTAAGTCAGCTGTAGCCACGCAAAGCGCAGATGATTGAGAATCGTGGCGAGATGGTTTGATCTCAGTAGGAACAATTGGTAAAAAATAATGAAAAAAGTTTTATCCACATAGAGCTTCGGTATCCCAGTTTCATCATATGATCAAGAGTAGGTGAAAGGTAATGGAAGGAGAGAGCAACGTACCGCAGATTTTGTCCTTGGATACCAACCATACCCTCCACGCACTGCTCGCTAGAAAAGTTCCAGCCCCATTCGAGACCCACATAGTCCAAAGGCGTGAGCATGAAACCTTTCGTTTGAATGTCTGAATAGCCGAGCCAAGGGCGAGAACTCAAAGCAAGAACCGCTGTTTGTCCCTTTACAGAGACACGGAACAGCTTCACGGGCTTGGCCCCAAGGAATCGTGTCCTGGTATCTGAAAGTTCTCCAGTTACCTCGTCTAAAACGGTACGGAGGTAAACTCCAGAATAAAGACCAATGTGCAGGTACAGCGTTGTGCCCCCAGAGCTTGAATCTGCCATAGACATGATATTCAGGGCAGATGGAGCAGAGGTAAGGGCCTGCACGGACTTGTTTTCGAGGGTGGAGTCCGGATCCAAGCTCAAAATGCGGACCGTTGAGTCGTCACACCCGACGGCCAAGAATGAGCTTCGAACTCGGCCTTCTGGGACCTCGCCGAGACTGAGACAGGTGACTGTGCCAGACATCTGGCGTCTTTCGTCATATTCAGCAAGTGACCCATCCGCATCCATCTCGAAATAAACAATCTCGCCAGAGCTCAAGGCAACTGCCACCTGGCGTTCATTTGTAGCAGCAGCTACAATGGATCGATGTTGAGGGGCAGGCCATTCGTTGACGCGACGGTCAGCGAGGATGTGGCGGATACCTCTCGGGTGAACCTGGATCAGAGAGTCCTCCCCGAGTTGTTGCACGGCCAAGGTGGGCGCTGATGAGAGGAAGCCGGTGTCTGTAACTTCCTCCACGGTCTCGCCAATGCTCAGTACAAGGGTACCATTAGCGAAGGACAGAATGATGTAAGCATCAAACTCATCCGCTCGGTTGATTTTGGTCGTCCAGACGGCCGAAGGCACACTAGGAAGCTCGGATTCGACGATCTCTGACACTTCCAACCCGTTCTTGAGAGTTCTGAAGCTGCTTCGAGCACCCGTGCCACAGACGGTGTAGATTTGAGGGGCATCATCTTCGGAAAGGTTTGCAACCTTGCAGTCGAGTAATGGACTTAACGAATTGATCGTTTCAACAAGGTTCAGATTCTCTGCTCCTCTGGGCCGGAAGAAGACAGGCTCGGTCGGAGTCGATGGATCCGCAGAGAATGACTCGCTCGAGAATTCCGTCTCCTCATCATCGTCTCCCAATTTCTCGAACTGGTAGAAATGATGATTTCCGCTTTCGCTGGCAACATAGAGGAAACCACTCTTGAGAATCAAGAGGCTAGAAGCAATTGGGACGGTGTCAAAGTACTTGATCTTGAGTCTTCGCACCTCACCCGTGAGCTGGCCACTATCGTCTTCCACCATGTCGATCGTGAGCTTGAAAAGATCACCGTCCTCGCTTTGCAGCAGGAAAAAGAAAGCCCCTCTCATCTTATGCATGACACCGGAGACGATACAGCGCTTACGCTCAGGGTTCTCCGTCGCGCCGCTTCGGCGGGGAATCGGAACTCTAAACGCATCTTGGTTTGAGTGACGGTACGTGATGCTGCCCTCAGCGCAAACCAAGACACCACTAGGCCCATCCGCTCCGCCAGGAACCTGGAAGAGCATTGATGCCGTGCGATCCACGGGATCTGACCACTTACGAACAACGTGGTTGAGACCGAGATCAAGCTCATAGTACACGAGTGACTTCTCAGCCTCTTCATACGCTTGTCCGGTTGGATCCTGATCCGACTCGGAATAGTCCACCTCGAGGGCTGCAAAGATAGGGTTCTCATACCCAACATCCAGTGCTGTCAAGGCAAAGACCAGGGTCTGCGGTTTATGCGCTTCGAGCGGCGAGGAGATGGTCAGCTCGGCTTGCGAGTTGCGGTTCAGAACGTAGACAAGCTTGTTCTTTTCCACAGAAGCAATCAAACACGCTCGACCCTTAGGGTCAACCGCAAGGTATTGACCCGGAATCACACGACGGATACCCGACTTGCCGAAGGTTTCCAGATGAATCCGGTTGAACCGGTTCTGCGAAGGCACATACTCAATGATGGTGATGCGGCCGGAGTCTGAACCAATAATAATGTAATCTAGAGGCATTGCTCAGCATAGTTCATTGACCAACACCAGCGTCAACGTTGCTGACCGGGGCACGTCCCGTTCAAGGGGCCGGTTCGGCAAACTGGGATCGTGCTGCCCGGGGAGCTTGAGGAATCACTAAATTGATCTTGTAATGCAAGACGGGACATAAAACATACCTTTATTACTCCCGGCCAGTCTGAAAGGAGCTAAAGAGCGGATGATGCCAAACACATCTTGAGAGAAGATCGGAGTGATCTTTCCCTGTGTCGCGTCGGGACGATGGATAGTGAGCTTAGACCCAGAAGCGGTGACAATCTGCTGTTCCTTGGTCCCTGCAAATTGACCCAGAATGGCTTGAGTGACCGCAGTTGGAGGCTGGATCGTAAGAGAGTACATAAACATATGCGAAGTGGTAGCCATGATGGGCGACTAGCTCTCCAGCCAAGAAGGCCGGGTGCTGTTACGACGCAAATGCAGTCAAGTTGCCCTTAAAATGAAGTCAATCCCATCGCTGCAGGATGGGTAGAGAATGGAGAGGACTCTCAGAGCTGAGTGTCCTCGGAATAAAGGTGGTGGGAAGAGGGTTGTGTGGGTGCTGAAAGAACGCGTCAAGATCTTCAGGCGAAGATGCAAAATTCGGGTGGGAGCCGAGAAGCTCTCCTTTTAGGGGAATTTTGGTTGGTTTGCATGACCACGTGATTTGAACCTTCCCAACTGTCTCACTGCCTTCCAATTTCAGACGCGACGTAATGATTCAACGTCGGATACTGGAGCGCACGGGCCAGTCTCGCTGTCCCAAAGGCGGACGATGTGTTTCTGCCACCTTCTTCCCTTTGCGCTATCAAACCAAGACTAGATTGCCAGGACTTCGAGACAGAACCTCTTGACTTTGCATCCCCTCCCATCTCCCCCGATTCCTTTTACCTACGAGGTTGTGATCTGACGTTATTTTCTCTACAGTTGAGCGACACCGTTGATCATTAATCATTTGAGGTTATCGTTCCTAAATTATCCCTTACCCCTCCTTCTCCCAGCGTTGTCCCCTCATACCTCAGTTACATATCATGGCTGATGACACCGCCACGGCGGCCGATTCGCCCATCACCTTCACTGTTAAATCCTCGAATGATGCAAAATTCACTATCACGCTTCCTCTTTCCACACAAGTTGCCGATCTCAAATCTAAACTCGCTAGTTCTGAATATGCGGACACTCCTGCTGAACGTCAGCGCCTGATCTACTCCGGGCGGGTTCTCAAGGACAATGAGACTCTGGCAACCTACAAAATCAAAGATGGCCACACCATTCATCTGGTGAAAAGTGCAGCTAGTAACCAGCGCCAGAATCCTGCAGCTCAGAGTACCTCTGTATCTGCCGCCGCTGGCGCGACACCCAGTCAGCCGGCTGCTGGTGTCCCGACTAACCTCGCCGCCGGCACCGGCAACAACCCACTGGCGGGTTTGACGGGTGCTCGATATGCTGGATTTGCCCAGCTCCCAGGTGCTGGTCTGTTTGGACCAGACGGTGGTGTAAGTATTTCAATTGCCCTGAAGATCTGCCGTCAACGGTGCTGACGTATGATTTCAACTGGCTATAGATGGGACCTCCTCCCGACACAGAAACCATGCTCAACATGCTCGAAAACCCTCAGTTTCAGTCTACTATCAACGAAGCCCTGCAGAATCCTGCGATGATTGACATGATGATCCAACAAAACCCCATGCTCCGTGACATGGGCCCTGGAGTGCGACAGATGATGCAGAGTCCCGAATTTCGCCGCATGTTGACTGATCCCAGCTCCATTCGCCAAATGATGCAAATGCAAAGAGCAATGGGTGGACTCGGTGGTGGCAGCAGCGCTTTCCCGGCCCCCGGTGTCACGAACACGACCCCGGAGGAGAACAGGAACGCTCAGGATCAAAACAATCCGAACAACGCTGCTGCTGCACCTCCGCCGGCATTCAACCCTTTTATGCCAGCTAACCTCGGAGCTGGAAATCCCTTTGCTGCACTTTTCGGCGGGAACCCCGCATCGAGCACCAATCTATTCACCGGCTCGACCGCGACAAGTGGCGATCAACCTGCAGATGCGCAGAGGTCGACTGGACCCACGGCTACCAATGAAGCGCAGCCCCCTCAAAATCCATTTGGATTCCTACTTAATCCTGCCCTGTTTGGGACACAGCCAAATGCAGCTCAGCCAGGCCAGGCCGGTCAAGCTGGTCAGACCGGCTTGAACCCTTTCAATCCACAACAGAACCCATTCCTTGCGGATCCAGCGATGCTGTCGCATTTCATGCAGAATCTGAGAGGCCAGGCAGGTGAGGGTACAGGAATCAACCCTCTTGCAGCTCTTCTCGGGGGCGCTGCTGGTGTTGGAACCCCTCCCCCACAAGACAATCGCCCACCCGAAGAGAGATATGCGGAGCAGCTTCGGCAGCTCAACGACATGGGATTCTATGAGTTCGAAAGGAATGTCGAGGCTCTGCGCCGAACTGGCGGCAGTGTGCAGGGAGCAGTAGAATACTTGCTCAGCCACCCATCATGAAGGCGACCAAGGATCAATATGATCGAAACTTCCGCAATTCATCTCTGTCCCACGATTCATGGTGCATTTATTGGGTCTTACTTACGGATATGGTGACCTTCTTGGTGGCATTTGCTCATTCGATTGCCTTCTCTGCATCCTGTTTCGTCATTTGTGAAATATGAGTTCTTGTTGCTCCGACGGGCCGCTATGCTCTCATGAGTCCGCCCACTGTAGCAGGCATGACCTTATTTTCTCCGTGATGCTTTTATGATTAGCGGGTCGTGATAACTAGTATCTTCTTGTATTTTTGTATTTTCTCTGATATGTCTTTGAAGTTATTTTTTCTTCTTTTTTTTTCTTGAACCCCAATGGAAGATACGGCAGGTTATCTGTTGATAAGTTATGGATGGGAAAGATAATACCTGATCGAAATCTGGGGTGGCTGCCGTCTCCCAGTGCTAGGACAGAATACAAATTGATTTCCGCCATAGTTTTTCAGCTGCGTGTCTGCATAGATTGCGATAAAGTTGGCTGTAAGCAACTCTTGGTTGGGTGTTTGTCGGAATGGGGGCTAAACCCACTTGAGGCAAGTTGCAACGCCAGCAATGCCCTTGGATCTGAAACAGCTGGAACGGAACAGTCCGAGACCCAAACGTTTCCTCTCGCCCATCCACCTTGACACCTTCTCGTCTCACTGTTCCATTTCCCAGAAAGGCTTTGACGCTAAACTTTTCATCCCTGTTCTTCTTTCTTTCTTGCCTTCTTACTTTCTTTCTTTCTTTCGCAAAGGCACTCGCTGCCGATTACGCTCGTTTACCCGTGGACTCGACTTGCCACGGAGGATCACAGCTCCGTCGCAATCTGGACCGCTCTTCTATTACTTGCTGCTGCTGACGGAACTGCATCACCTCTCACGCCTAACCTCAACCCGTCAAGCTGTCCTTTTTTCTCCATACCTGCACATAACTAGCTCTTGGCGTTCTTTGCTACCGCAATAGACACGGGGTTGGGTCGAGACATATGAGTGGCGATCATTTAAGGTCTTGATCTACAACTGATCTTCGTATCCGCCACGTACAAACAACCTCACCCGCCGACTCTTGCATGTTTGCCAGCTTCCATTCCTATCGGTAGCGTGGGCAGACTCTCCCCCCTTCCGCTAGATGATGGCTTCTATATTCATCTTGCGTCCTCGTTTATGGACGCTATGGCTGCTATTTGTCTCATATGCGTGGGCATTTTACATACCTGGTAGGCGCGCGGCCCCAGCTTTGCGCCTGTCCTACAGCCATGGATCAACTAACGCATTGTCATCTCTTCAGGTTACTCAATCAAAAGCTACCGTGACGATGAACCCATCCCTCTCCTAGTCAACAAGATCTTCTCCGACCATACCCAGCTTCAGTATGCCTACTTTGACCTCCCCTTTGTTTGCCCTCCGAGCGGTAAAAAGCATGGCGGATCCCCCTTTGGATCCGGACAAAGCATTTCCCTCAACATCGGCGAAGTCCTTCGAGGGGATCGCATCATGACATCGGATTTCGAACTCACAATGGGCAAGGATGTGGAATGCCAGGCGCTCTGTACTCAGGAAGTCGGGCGAAAAGACGTCAAGTGGGGTCGCCAATTGATCAAGCAAGGCTACGTTGCGGAGTGGATCGTGGACAACTTGCCTGGAGCAACGAGCTTCGTTACAGTTGACCGGAGCCGCAAATACTATGCAACGGGATTCAAGCTTGGTTATCAGGATTTCTCGCCTGCCAACGGCAAACCACGATACTTCATCAACAATCACTTTACCATTGTGATCCGCTGGCGCAAGGCTCCCGGTAAGGCTGGCGAAGACGGCGGCAAGGTTATTGTTGGCTTTGAGATTTATCCCAAGAGCATTAGCGCGGGCGATCGCGAAGAAGGCAGCTGTCCGAAACAGGTGCATGGAGACCACGACGGATTGGAGTTGAACATTGCCCCCAATACGTCAAGGCTGCGAGAGATGTACCCCGGCTCATCTTATATTCCCGAGGATGACGACGAGGTGGACGACGGTGCGACTTTGAAGATCCCCTACACCTATTCGGTCTATTTCAGAGAGGAGGATAAGCTTGAATGGTCCAATCGGTGGGACCTTTACTTCAGCAACCAGGGAGAAAGTTCTATGACACACTGGCTGGCTATTCTGAATTCCCTGACCATATCCGGGGTTCTCGGCGTGACTGTGCTCGTCATTTGGAGCAGGACTGTTCAAGGAGACATCAAGGGCCGTGGCGATGGAGCCATGGAGACCAAGATGAAGACTCCCAGGGTCAACGAGAAGAAAGCAGAAGGACTTCTGGATCAAGGTGCCGATGTTGAGCGGGATGCCGATGTTTCGTCCGAAGACGAGTCTGTGGAGGACGTTAGCGGCTGGAAGCTTCTTCACGGCGATGTCTTCCGCACGCCCGCTTACAGCGGTCTGCTCGCTCCTCTCGTGGGCTCAGGGATGCAACTCCTTTTCATGGCTGCCGGTCTGTTGATTCTCAGCTGCATGGGCGTTTTGAACCCCAGTTTCCGTGGCGGTTTCGTCAGTGTCGGAATGGGCCTGTTCGTCTTCGCGGGTGTCTTTTCTGGCTATTTCTCTGGAAGGCTGTATAAAACGTTTGGGGGACTCAACTGGCGCAAGAACACCATCATTGTAAGTTTATCCGGCGCATTTGTTACTTTCGAGTTTACTAACCAGCTCAGACTGCCCTGTTCTTCCCCGGGTTGACTTTCTGCTTGGTCTTTATCCTGAACCTCTTCGTCTGGGCCCAAGCCTCCAGTACGGCGATCCCCTTCGGGACGCTAGTCGGTCTTCTTGCGCTTTGGTTGTTGATTCAGGTTCCCCTGGTGTACATTGGCAGCTGGATCGGTTACGTACGCGCAGCTCCATGGGAGCATCCGACCAAGACAACCTCTATCGCCCGCCAGATCCCCCCGCAGCCGTGGTACTTGCGCGACCTGTATGGGGCGATCTTGACCGGATTGGTGCCATTTGCCGTCTTGTTCATCGAACTTCTTTTCGTGTTCAAGAATCTGTGGCAAGATAAGAGTGGCTACTATTACTTCTTTGGCTTCCTCAGCGTGGTTTTCACTATTCTCATTGTGACTGTCAGCGAGGTGACTATCATCGCGACATATAGTCAGCTGTGTTCCGAAGTAAGTAAACCCAGCGGTCCGTGTCTTTTTCCTCGGAACTAACGGGATCTAGAACTATCACTGGTGGTGGCGGAGTTTCTTGACCGGGAGCAGCAGCGCCTTCTGGGTGTTTGCCTACTGCATCTGGTACTACTTCTTCAAACTCCACGTCACCGGATTCGTATCAAGTCTGTTATTCTTCAGCTACAGCTTCCTCGCATGTGCTGTCTACGGTCTGTTGACGGGAACCGTTGGTTTCCTGACAGCATATGCATTCCTCAGACGTATCTATAGGTGAGTCCCTATGTGTTTTCGAATGCTAGATGATCGCGACGCTAATGGTGGTCTTGAACAGCGCTATAAAAGTTGACTGATCATACCATCGACGATGTCAATGGACGGTTTGCAGATGACCAGAATAGAAAATAATACACTAACTGCAAGGAGGTGTCTCATCTGGCGTCTCATTCGCTCCTTTAGTGGCGCCTCTCCTTTCAACATTCCAACTCAAACATGATTCACGTCGCTCTTCTTCGTCTGCCACAATACAGGTGATTTGGGCTTTTGCAAGGCAGCATTTTCCAACTCAAAACGTGACCTGACATCCAAGTGCATCCGTTCCTTTCCACAACGCCTCACACGACTCCTCTTCCAAATGCAGGTGTCTCTTTTCCTTTACTTTTCATACTCTTTCTTGTTGATCTCCATATCTTCTTTTATTTAGGACGGTGCCGAAGCGATGCTGGCCTCGGTTCGAGTGGCTGGCTGCCTTGTGGACTATTGTTGGACACCGTCTTGGGGGCGTGTGTGTGAACGGCGTATGTACCTTTTATATTTGCCGAGTTTAGCGAGCAGTTTTCAGCGATAATAGAATATGAAGTTTGAAATTTGCAGTTGTGTGCTTTTGTTCATCGATGTAGCCTAGCAGTCCTCATCGATCAAGGGGCATCCGGACATGCAAGCAGCTGCGGTATTATCAATATCATCGACCAACATCCGTCTAATGGACGCAGCGCAGCCGCGCGTGGCTTCCTTCCTTCCTCATTCTCTGTCCCCAGCCACATTCCCCAACACAATGAAAAAACATACCCAGGAGGTCGCCCCTACCCTATCGGATGCCACGACTCGTAGGGTAGAGTCGAGACTGGAACCTTCCCCAACCTAATAAGCTTCACATTGCACACAACCCGAGAATGAGATGCGCTGGACTCGAGTGGGACGGCAGGCGCATCGCATGACTCCAATCACCGGCATTTTTTTTTTTTTTTCGCCCGGTGGCCTTTTTAAAATCGGGCCATTGATTCTCTTTCTCCAACATAATCGAGTCTCAGATTCACGTCACAAGGACCTGGACCTGCACTGACGAAGGCAGCCGGGCACGATGGCATCGCCCCCACAGGGCGGCGCCTTCGCCGTCGCCGGCCCCATCCCCTTCTCGACGGAGTACTGGGAGACGATGGCCGGGATGGTTCATCCGAGCGAGCAGTTGAGAAAAGGCGGGTACAAGCTTGCGCAGTTCGAGGGGGAGGATCTGGTGGGGTTGGGACGGTGCAGGAATTGTCATGGTAAGGGCTTTTTTTTTTTCTTTTTTTTCTCTCCCGGGTAAATCTGAGGTCATTTGCTGGGGCTCTTCCTATTTCTTTCTTGGAACGCTCGCCCGTTTTGGTTCCGGGTTGGCCTGACGTTTGACAATGTTTATGGATATGTGTATAGCCCGGATGCGGGCGCGGAAACCGAAGGAGAAGAAGAAGGAAGAAAGCGGCAAGGACAAAGCTAAGGAGGATGAAGGGAGCCAAGGGAAAAAGGACGACGACGAGAAAGCTACGGAGCCAGAGAAGTCTTCCGAGGCGACGGTCGTGGATGAGCCCGACGACGCGCAGTATGACGGTGGGGATGACAGCGACGATGGCGGAGTCAAAGTCACGACGGTTACCGTCACCGAGACGAAGGACAACAAGCCCAAGGTCCAAGAGGAGGAAGGAGAGAAGGAAACGAAGAAGAAAAAGAAGAAGTCCAAGGGATGCCAGTATCATACCGGCACGGTTCGCGGAAAGGTAATTTCCCCCCCGTCGGCATCGAAAGAATGAACTTTGAACTTACACCTTGATGTGTCTTGTCTAGCGCTTCACCTGCTGCAACAAGTTCGTCTCCGAGCCAGGCTGCGTAACCGACGAAAAGCACACTGCGTCCGAGTACGGACCGGGACAGCTCGAAGCCCATTGGAGGCTGTACGGAACCCCCGTGCTGGAGACGACGCCGTCCTCTCGTCGCAGGGCCGTCGCTCTCGATTGCGAAATGGGCGTCGCGAAACACGGAGACACGGAGCTGATCCGCGTCTCCGCCGTCGATTACTTCACGGGCGATGTTCTTGTTGATGCACTGGTGTACCCGTCAATCCCCATGCTGCATTGTAGCACGCGATACTCCGGCATCACTCGCGGTATGCTGGAGGATGCACGCCGCAAGCGAACCTGTATCATGGGCCGAGACGAAGCCAGGAAGATTCTATGGCGGTTCGTCGGTCCTGAAACTATCGTGGTGACGCATGGAGGACCGTCCGATCTGCTGTCACTTCGATGGATCCATCGTCGAGTGATCGACTCGTTCCTGGTCGAGGGAGGCCGAGAGAAGCCGATCCAGGGACGCACGCTGAAGAACCTGACTAAGGAGATTCTTGGAGTGCACATCCAGACGGGCCAGAACGGTCATGACAGCGTTGAAGATGCGTTGGCGTGTCGTGGATTGGTGCATTGGTACGTGAAGAATCTGTAGGCGAGGAACCCGCCAGCATCATCTGCGTTCTCACTGTGTAATGAATTTTCCCCTTGGGCAATTTAACAATGTCTCTTGTTGCCGAAAGGAAATCACTGCCGAGAAAACAATGCGCATATTATTCCTTGTGTACTTCGGATTACGCCATCATCATCTGACCATCCGGGCATCAAGCAGTCCGTAATCCGTCGTAATCGCCAGATATTCTCGCAACGGTCAGCTCGTAAAGAGGTAGAATAATCACCTTAAGTAAAAACCTAAAGACTATAGGAGAGTCATTGAAAGAAATGCAGATTACGTCCGCGACGTTTCACCGCTAAGCACTACTCAGAAAGTCAGAAGCGGTGAGACGCAGCCACACTCCAAGTCCACATCCACATGAAGAAACCAATCTTCCGGGAGATGGCGATCGGTAGACTAAGGTCAACACGAAACGGAAAGTTGGAAACCCCTTGATGACGTGCTCCGCGGCTGATATTGCTCAGACTCAGAGAGAGAGCCTCACCCGGTTTTCTAGAACCCACCGGCGCCGCATGATTCGTCCTCCTCCATCCAACTCCCGATTTTAGAACGTCGATCATCCGGGAGATGGCTGACGGGGGGGAACCACTCATGTCGGACCATCTTTCCTGAGGCCGGTTAATCTTACTCGGTCATCACTCGATACATAGTGGATAATATTAATCAGCTTGCGTGGTTTTCCTGCGGGGTGACGGGCGTTCTAGGCCGTCGAGAGATAACAACCTCCTTAATACTTATGCTCCGTATGTACTATGTGGCCATGATCATTCCGGGGAAGTCCTCCGTGTTGATCGGTTCGGGAATATGACGCCATTGAACCCTGGAGTTGCGGGCCCTTTTACTCCGTAGACGAAGGGGGTGGTGGCAGTCCGTCGGTGCTTGGAGAACGTGCTTCGACTGGAGGTGGAGGAAATATTATACGGGAGTAGTTAGTTGGTTAGTTTTGATTTCGTACGATGTAACTCTAGTACAGTACATGCCATCTACTCCGTACCGTACTCCGTACATACAACTTACGTTATCTTACGCCTTCAATACTTCCATCCAGTCTTCCATGCGGTAGTACGGGACCCTAGCGCGACGATAGTTCCCACGCTAGGCTTCATTTTTTTCGACGCTACAGATGCCAAGATGGGGAGTCCGTTGATACTACTGTGAAAGGCATGTGACGTGAAAAGGTTCACCGCTGGCGACTCCTCCATCTCGACTCTATCTAGGATAACCCAAAACGGAAAGTTAACAGGTTGCAATTTGCATTCTTCCCAGGTCCTTGGACCCTAACTTTACTTTTGGGGTTCCATATCCCGAGATTTCGATCCGAGAGTGGTTCCAGTCGTGGTTCCAGTGGGATTGTTTCCAAGGGTCTTCTTTGCTGTTTCTGCTTATCTAATGTGAATTCCCGTTGCAAATAGAGATGGCAAAGATATTCATCGATTCAACCAATGAAAAGTAAGAGATGCGACAAAAGACTCGAGGGAGAATACATAATAATCGGTTGATCCAGGACTTATTCTGGTGATAAGCGTTCGCCAAGCGTTTTTCCGTCTCACGGCTCGAATGTTTTCCCGTGGGTTCGATTTGTTGAAACTTGAGAGAAGAAGAGAATATTGTAGAAGCCTAGAAGGAGTCAGAGTCAGGGACAAAAGACTCCTCTTGGCGATGGAATAGAGATCGTCTGCACATCCTTCACGTGTCCGTTTGATCGTCTGGAAGTCGCAGTGGATGGGACGGGATGCCTTGATCAAGGATAACGACACCGACTGCTGATCACATCAGTCACACCAGGAATGGACATGGCATCCAGAGAATAGCGTGTTATTATAAACATGACTGGAGATGTGTCAACCTGACTCCGTACTCCGTACGTGTTGGGCCTTGGGAAGTTGGGGGAGTGACAGCAGAAGGTGGCGATGGTGGGTACTGGGTTTAGGTAGTGTCAACGGAAAGACGATTTTCCAGCACAAGGGACACGCGACTTGCCGATACAGCCAGTCAGAGGCCAGCAAACTTACTGTTCATCAATCGACGAAGCACACGAATTTCTTACAAGCGGCGAGAAAGAAACTCAAAGAAGCATTACTCGATTGATACAGGCTGTATTATTGCTACTGCCTGGACCGCATTGCTCTCCCGGGTAATTCGATCCCAGACCCCGTCAATCGGCTGCCCAAGTCAATTCCCCGTAGCAAGGAGAATAGTTATGAATGGATTGAAGGAAATAGTGCCCTTCGACGGAGACAAAGAAAGAGAGCAACGATAAAGAGACGAAGCCTGCCATGTGACTCAACGCCTCACTGGTGCCAATGAAATGTCGCCCCTGACGATCGGATGTCAGCCGAGTGTATTGGATGAATCTTGTCGATGCTTTTTTTTTTTTTTTTTCCTTCTCTACTTGACAGATTATTATTCTAGGAGGCAAGATTCAATCACACCATTGTGACTGCGGATGGTTCCATCGTTACGGTGGATCCCGTACCAAACAATGTATTGGTACGTCACCATGAAGTGCCCCGGACTATGGAAAATGATATTTCTGAGTGGCCCAAGGCACTAGCACGCAATTGACGGAGCACGGGGAAGTAATGCCGTTCCCCGGTTTTATCGTTTTTCCTTTTTTTTTTTTTTTTTTTTTTTTTTTTTTTACCTTCTTTCCTTTCGCTTCTCAAGGTCGAGGATAGTCAGTCATAACATGTATTGTGTGGTACCCGGGTCATGGATTTCTGTGGTTCCTTCAAGTCGCTCCACCGTTGGATTCATATAAGCATCGTCTCCCACCTTTCTTCCTGTTCTTTTTTCCTTCCCGTCAAGCTTCACCCACTCTTCTGCACACTGCCATCGTATCTACACCAAGAAGAGTTTTAATTCCCTTACAGTCGTGACCATGGCGACCAAGAAGCCCAACATTCTGTACATCATGGCGGACCAGATGGCCGCACCATTGCTGTCGCTCCATGACAAGAACTCGCCGATCAAGACCCCCAATCTGGACCGATTGGCCCGCGACGGCGTGGTCTTCGATTCGGCCTACTGCAACTCACCGCTTTGTGCGCCCTCGCGCTTCGTCATGGTGAGCGGGCAGCTTCCTTCCAAGATCGGCGCCTATGACAATGCCGCCGATCTGCCCGCCGACACCCCAACCTACGCTCATTACCTCCGTCGCGAGGGCTACCACACTGCTCTGGCCGGGAAGATGCACTTCTGTGGACCTGATCAGCTGCACGGCTATGAGCAGCGCTTGACCAGCGACATCTACCCTGGCGACTATGGCTGGTCGGTCAACTGGGATGAGCCGGTAAGTGCCCCCAGAATCCTTTTCTGTAAGCCGATCCCTTGAGAACTGACGGGTGGTCTTGTCCACAGGATATTCGCGCCGATTGGTACCACAACATGTCCTCTGTCATGGAAGCCGGTCCCGTCGTTCGCACCAACCAGCTCGACTTCGACGAGGAGGTGATCTACAAGTCTCAGCAGTATCTCTACGATCACGTCCGTCAACGCACCGAACAACCGTTCTGCCTGACGGTATCCATGACGCACCCACACGACCCTTACGCGATGACCAAGGAGTACTGGGACATGTACGAGGACGTCGAGATTCCCCTGCCGAAGAATGGCGCCATTCCCCACGACCAGCAGGATCCTCACTCTCAGCGCGTCTTGAAGTGCATCGATCTGTGGGGCAAGGAGATGCCAGAGGATCGCATCAAGGCCGCTCGTCGCGCTTACTACGCTGCCTGCACCTACGTCGACACCAACATCGGAAAGCTTCTGAAGGTGCTGGATGACTGTGGACTGACCGACGACACGATCATCGTCTTCACCGGAGACCACGGCGACATGCTGGGGGAGAGGGGACTGTGGTACAAGATGACCTGGTTCGAGAACTCGGCTCGTGTGCCCTTCCTGGTGCACGCGCCCAAGCGCTTCTCCCCGAAGCGTGTGTCCGAGAATGTGTCCACCATGGACATCCTGCCCACGTTCGCCGAGATGGTTGGCGCTCCACTGGTGCCCGAACTGCCTCTCGACGGCGTGTCGCTGATGCCCTACCTGACGGGCAAGGACGGTGTAAAGACCGATACGGTTTTGGGCGAATACATGGGAGAGGGTACTCAGTCCCCCGTAGTGATGATCCGCCGGGGACGTTGGAAGTTCGTGTATTCTCTGATCGACCCTCCCATGCTGTTCGACCTCGTGGCGGACCCCGAGGAGAAGGTGAATCTCGTCGCCGGCCTGCCCGATCCATCTCGCGTGCCCGCCGAGAAGGCCGTTAAACCCGCTGTTCCTGCACCGCTCCTTAATCCCACTGCCCTGCCCACCCCCGACGAGACTCCCCGTGCCTCGCCGATCCCTCAGCGCGCCACGTCCTCTTTCCCCTTCCCAACTCCTCCCCGTACGCCCAGCCCCGCTAAGATCCCATCGGCGGTGCCCGAAACCACCGACCCGGCCAAACTGCTGGCGCACTTCGTCGACGAGGTGCACGCGCGTTGGGATCTCGAACGTATCCGCCAGGACGTGTTGAAGTCGCAGCGTCGACGCCGCCTCGTGTATTCGGCGCTGATCAAAGGCGTGCCGTCCTTCTGGGACTACGAGCCTCGCATCGACCCCAGCACCCAGTATGTCCGCAACCAGGGCAAGGGGGCTCTGGATGACGTCGAGCTGATCTCGCGCTGGCCGCGGGTCATCCAGCAGGCCGCCAACGCCTTGAAGCAGTAAAAAAAAATACCGCGGAATTGGTGTCCGCGTGGCAAGAACCGACCTCGTGAATCGATGAAGGTGGAGTTGTCCGCTGGTGATAACTTAAGGTCGACGCCAAAACAACGCCGGGCGACTCGCTTATGCAGGACGATCACGTTTCCGTCCCCTCCGGATTTAATTAACCCCGCAATCACGGCCAATCCCGACCACGACCTCTTTCATTTATTTTTCTGTCCTTGTTCTTTCAGCCTGTTCATCATTTTTTTGATTCTGTTCTAGCGAGGCGCTATACCCGGGAGTTACTGCATCTCTGTCCCATTTTTTTTTTTCATTTCACTGGGTTTTTAGCTGGCGTTTTCTGGAACATCTGATTTTTTTTCTTTTTTCTTTTTTCTTTTTTTTTCTTTCGGTTGCTATTGGCTTGTTCGGGTATATATTTCATCGCCGGCGTTGCTTTCCCGGGTTCGGTGGTTTCGCGATGGATGGGCTTGTCTCCGGTATAAAAAATTGGTCGTCGGACGGGGGTGTGCATATATGTAGAATGTACATATGGATCAAATTGAGATGAATGGAAATAACTCGCACGATAGTTTACCAGATCCTTCCATCTCGGCCGAAACAAATTGGAGCAATTGTCTTGAAGCTAACTCAAGTATATGTCAGCTGTCAGATCTTATCGTATCCCCGCTCTTATCAGAATGATGTCATCCACGCTCACCCACAGGAAAGAGTAGGACAACGATAAAACAATGTAAGAGATTGATCTCCTTGAGAATACAATACCTCTTGAATCATACTCGCTTTCAATTGTCCACTGGTCAAAGAGACCAACTCAGTCTTAAACCCAATTGGAAATAACCCCGCACAGGCCGTATCCGAGGTCGGTTAAGCTCCTCGGGATTTGCCAAACAAACTCCCCCCGCGGTCACGATCGGTCTATGCTCAAGATAGATATATAATCACCCCAGGGCTCCCTTTGCTTTTGGTCCTTCCTCTATTCCCTTATCCTCAGTTATACCACCCCAGTAATATACCTAAGAAGAAAGAGAGAGAGAGAAGATGCCCTCCAAACTAACCGTCGCCGTCGCGCAATCGCGCACCCGCTCCACCTTACCCGCGACCCTCGCCGCCCTCGAGCGCATCACCCACCACGCCGCCGCGCGCGGCGCGCACCTCGTCCTCTTCCCCGAAGCCTACCTGGGCGGGTACCCGCGCACCTGCAGCTTCGGGGCCGCCGTGGGCGCGCGCGCCCCGCACGGCCGCGACCAGTTCCTGGCCTACTTCCGCTCCGCGGTGGACCTGGGCGACACGCCGGCGGGGGCCGGCGACGCGTGGCTGCAGCGCAACCTGCCGGTGGCCGCGGGGAAGGAGCATCGCGGGGACGGGACGAGGGAGGTCCTGGAGCGCGTGGCGAGGGAGACCGGGGTGTTTGTCGCGACGGGGGTGATCGAACGGGCGGGCGGGAGTTTGTACTGCGCCGTGGTGTATGTCGATCCTGTGCGTGGGGTGTTGGGGAAAAGGAGGAAGGTCATGCCGGTGAGTTCCTACTCCTTATTTCTCTGGAATTGATTGGATGCTGCGCCTTTGTTTGTTGGATGGCAACGAATGTAACAAACAAATGCAAGACCGGCTCCGAACGCCTCGTCTGGGCCCAAGGCTCCCCCTCCACGCTCAAAGCCATCACAACCGTCCTCAACGGCATCCCGCTGACCATCGCCGCCGCCATCTGCTGGGAGAACTACATGCCGCTGCTCCGCCAGTCGCTCTACGCGCAAAACGTCAACCTCTACCTCGCCCCGACCGCCGACGCCCGCGACACCTGGCTGCCGCTGATGCGCACCGTGGCCGCCGAAGGCCGCACCTTCGTGCTGTCCGCCAACCAGTGCGTGCGGTACAACGAGCTGCCGGCGTGGATCACGGATCATGCGGGGGCGCCGGAAGATAAAGGAGAAGCAGAAGCAGGTACAGGTACAGGTACGACTATAGCACCATCATCATCATCACTTCCCTACAACAGACCTGCGTCGTCGACGCGCAAGCGATCCGTCACGGCCGAGGGGATCCACGAGATCGTCTGGCCGCAGCCGCCGCCGCCGCCGCATGCTCACGGGCACGGGGATGGCAATGGCAATGGCACCGTCGGACCACAGGCTGATACAACCAGCGCAGTTGTCGATGGAGAAGCTGAGCGAGAACGTCAGCGCCCCTCCCTTCCCCTCTTGTCTTTTGATGCGAAAGCACTAGCTGACACCCCTCTACAGATCTAGGAACCCACTTTGTCTCCCGCGGCGGCTCCTGCATCGTCGGCCCGCTGGGCGAGGTGCTGGGCGGGCCCATCTGGGAGGTGTCGACGGACGACGCGCCGGACTCGGACGAGACGGACCCGACGGCGATCGGCGACGGGCTGGTGGTGAGGGAGATCGACCTGGAAGATTGCGAGCGGGGGCGGCTGGATTTGGACGTGGCAGGGAGTTACTCGCGGAATGATGCCTTCAAGTTGACGGTTGAGGGGTTGGATTTGAATCCGCCTCCGTTTTAGTGAACTTGGCAGGGTGGATGAGGGAGCTATGAGTGGTATTGGTGTCAATGAAATCTAGTATCATGTTGTAACACAAGTATCCATTGTACAGTGGACGTAAGCAAGCTCATCATCGTTCATAGCTCCACCTTGACTTCTTTTCTGTGACTGCTCACTACACGTTCCAGCACATATATCCAGAACTCGCTCCCAAAGCTTACTTGACAAGACCAAGTCACCCCGACAGCATAATCTTCAAGGGTATAATCAACAAAACCACCCCTCCGTTCGAACCAACACGCAAAATGCAACACCCCAGCAACCTACTTCTCACTCGACCAGATAGACAGGCGCCTTCACAAGGACATTGGTCGGGCCCTTGCCCCGAACATCGACCGTCAGGAAAGAAGCCAGACGGATGCGAGCCCGGCTAGTATCGCCCTTCTCCATGTCGTCTTTGGCGTCCTTTGGCACCGTCGAAGGAGGACGAGCCGACTCCGGTGGCGGAACCACGGTACCAGCTGCAGCTGCCGGCTTCTTGCCCATCAGCGAACTAAAAACAGACTTCTTCTTCGGCTCCTTGGCCGGCGGTGGACTCGCCTGGAGATGCGTGCTGCCCTCCATTCCCGAGTTGTTCGTCGAGGGCGAAGACGAGTCTCGATCCCGATCGGGATCCGCCTCGTCGTGCGTTCCATCCCCTCGCGGTAGCGGCGACCTCTCCTGATCCACCGACGCGCGTGCTTGCATCAGAAGCGATGGATTCCCCAGCGGTGGCAAGCCAGACTCGATCTTCATGTAGTTCTCCGCAACCGGAGTACCAGGCATGAAGTACTCGACGCAGATATCTCTCGACTCGAGTGGGATCTTTTCGGAGATCCCAACGGTGTTCTCGACGATCATGCGTGCCCCGTTCTCTAATCCCGGAGGCGGTGGGTCGACGAGGTTCATCTCCAGACTGGCCACCAACTTGTCAACCAAGTGACTGATGAGCTGCGATCGGTTGTCGTCGGCCATTTTACCCTGCAGGACATCCGTGAGACCGTCGAAAGTCGCCCGACGCCAGTTGGAGATCCTCGCGATGGCATTTTCCTTGTCTTCCTCCGTGTATGTGTTGACTTGCTGGCGTCGAAGGCTCGTCTCGATGTTCTTGAGCTGGATGCTGAAGTTCGGTTCCAAGGCGGGGTGGAAATGGCGCTGGAAGACCTCTTCGACCAGCCAGTGGCTGATGACCGCTCGGCCCACGGCCGTCATTTCTTTCATACCGACCGTGTGTGCATGGGCATTGACGTAGGGTTGAAGCCACGTGGGGATGCATTTCCAGTCTTTCCGGATGGAGAAGGCAAGATCTTTGATGGCTCCGTCGAGGCGGTTGAAGCGGCTAGTGTATTCGTTGTCATCCAGGACGGTGCGAGACACAGCCATGCGCTGATGGGCCACGGTATTTTGTAGATGCTGGACCTGCGCGTCCTTCTCGAAGTAGTATCTCTTCACTTTGGAATACTTGGCCTCTGTTTGTACAGTCAGAATACGGACCATTCACTGGATGATAGGAGACCTACGCAGTTCTTCGTGCTTCTGTAACAATGCACGAATGTCGACGTCACCGACATCGTCACGTCCTTTACCTTGAGTGGGTGTGGGAGTATTGCCACCGACCTCTTGGATACTCTGCTGGGACGCATTACCCTTGAAGCTAGCCTCCTGGGGAGGTCCCTGCGTGTAAGGGGAATGACCGCCAGGTTGGGTATCTCGGGTCGGTGCCTGTTGTGATCCAGGCTCCGGCGCTTGTGTCCTCACTCCGGGAGGGCGTTCTGACCCAGCCATATGGGAAATTGGTGGTTGGACCGAGTCCGCGTAAGGAGGGCCTCGCTGCTGGAATTCGGGATGGTTATAGGGAGGTGGTCCGGGCGAAGGTGGCCCCAATGACTGTTGAGAGCCAGGCCTCGCTGCCAGTGCCGGGTCTAACTGAGGGTATTGCCTGTGCAGATAAACTTGCTCCGATGGTAGATGCGACTCGACGGACTGTTGGTAGGAGCGATCGTGAGACGAACGGTAACCAGGATACGCAGCGTGTTGTGAGCCCGGCCGGGCTACGTCCTCTGGGACTTCCGAGCGTTGCAGGAAGAATCGGTCGAGGAGTGTGGGGTCTGTATTCGACCGTTGAATCGATGGAAAGTCGTGATCGGACGGGGCGTGAGGGGAGCGAGGAGATCGAACGAAAGGCCGTGGTTCACGTGGAGAATGGCCCGTGAGCGACGTTCGGGACGTCTGTTGCATCTGGGACACAAGGTTGAGCGAGGAGCGGTCGCTGTCTACCACATGCTCCGCTATCCCGATCAAGCTGTTGGGGGATGCAGCTGCGCTACCGGGATGGTTGTGTCGCGAGGCCGTCTCTACTTCGAGCGACGGCTGCGGTCGGCGGGACGACTTCTTCACCGAGCGATTGCGTTCCAGAAAGCTTGTGTCGTCTCGATCCTTGCTGGACGAGTGTAGATGAAAGATATTCCTCTTCGACTTGCGCGGCTGCGGATCCTTTCCTGTGGATGATTGTGGTGACCCGTCTGTACTGGGCGAGGGCCACGACTGCTCGAGGGGGTCAGCATCGAATCGAGGAGCTGAACCGGGGGATGTCGGGACTACCAAATTCACGGGGGGTCTGTCGAGGAGCTGGGAGTGACGCTGGCTCTGAGATCGCTGGACGTGATGATGAGCTGGCGGACGAGAATTCGGATGGTGTTGTTCCTCGTAGTTGGACAGAGGCTGCTCGGAGTAGCGACGCTGGTCGTTATCGGGGTGGTTCAGGTTGTTGTTATCGGCGGGCGGGAATGCGGGGGAACTGGAACTGCCCGACAACTGCTCAGCCGAGTGGGCGTGCGATGGGTCGACAATGGCCGAAAAGGACGATTGCGGGGATTTGTGTTTCCTGAAGAATGGCATGGAGGGGGATTATTTTGGACCTCGCGCACCAGGCGGAGGGAGATGAGGTGAAGAGAGAGAAGTTGAGTTGGGGGCGATACGCGCAGGACCACAACACGATGGGGACGGGGGGCTTGCGCAGTATTGGCGGCGGGCGACTCGCGGCGGGTGCTATATTTAGGTAACTTATTACTATCTCAGCCCCTCGGAAGAACCAGAAAGAAATGGTTGAGAAGTGGAGTGATAGTCTAACGAAGAGATATTCAGAAATTCAATGATCATCTAGACTATCTCATCAGCAGATCTTTGGAACTAGTGATGGATTTTGAATTTGATTGACTTGGGTGGGAAGGAAGGAAGGAAGGAAGACCTGCGAGAAATCATAACAGGTTAGTTAACAACAACCCACTGCGGACTCGGCCAGTAAACTCTCGTATCCCCGTTTCTGTGCTGCTGTGGCTGTGCTGAGATGTTGTCAACTTGTCATAGCCCTACGCGGCTACTGTAAGTCTGTAAGACCACCTGGCGATTATTTATTTCTTAGGCTTAGGTTTACGTTCAGTAGATACTTATATATATATAGGGTATTGAGCTTCTGAGCTATCACGGAGTCAGTCACTCTGACTTCATTTGCAGATAGACACTCACTTCTCGTGGTCACTGACGGAGCCTTCTACGGTTAGGGGAGAGATTAGCCAATGTCACGTAATTTAATCACATGATAACTGCCCCATTTCTTGTTTCCTAGCCTCCTAGAACTTAGCGCAAGATGGAATCCATGAGCTAGATGAATAGCATCACGACGTTTCGGTTGCATTAAGTCTCATCGCCCTTGCCAGTCTCACTTGTTTTCAGTACCCAGCGACTTAAGGACTTCTGCTCCTTGTAACCATGGAAAGAAAGCCTGGTCTCCCTGCCTTGCCCTTCCCGTAAGTGATATTCGAAGTGGAGAAGTCACTTGACCATTCCTGCTAAAGAACTTCTAGCTCCAATTCCGCAGAGTATCGAGAAGCCATTGAGGCTCGCGTCAAATCAGGTGACACCGATCCCGATGTCGCCCGTGCCTTGCTTGAAGAACTCGACAAACAGCCCTCCGGCAAAATCCCCCTTGGAACGTAGGATTGCGGAGCTTGAGCGTCTCTTGGCAAGTCCAGTAATAGGCGAGCATGCTGAGAATGCTGCTGCCGTATTAGAGGGCTATAAATCCGGAACCTTGGAATATCTCTCCGGGCAATATTATATCTTCAAAGAAGGGAAGAGGGTAGCGGGCCCGAGACCCTTGGCACAATTTGACCCCAAGAAGGTATTGTGGGGGGAATTCCCCAACCCGAGAGGTATCTGGATCGAGTCGGTAAGTGTGTTCTAAATTCAGTCTTTTCATTCTGAAATCGATTTATTTATATTTTCTTCAATATACAGTGCCAAGGACCTCAGTACATGATGCCAGCATTCCGTCAGACATTATATCCCAATGGGATTGGACATCATCAAGTACGTTGACATATGAAGTACTATTGACGTTTTGGATAATATACTTCTCGAACTTGGAAATCGGAGACATTGTGATAGTGCATTGTTTTACGTCTTTTGCTTTCGCTTACTGAGTTTCTTTAAAACCATCTTTCGCAATATGTGGTGCAAGTTAAGCCAATGGATTCAGTTCATTCTTCACCTTTTGTAGTCAGTACGAAAAAGGCCAGGCCAAGCCAAGCAAGAAGCCTTCGTATTCTACCCCTTTCATCTCTTTCTATTCAACATCATCCTACATGCGAATTCACGTCCAAACAAAAAAAAAAAAAAAAAAAAGGAACGAACCAGCCAACGTGATGCCACAACATTTCTCTTTGTGCTTACTATGAACCCTCGATTCTTTGTATGTAATTATATTCAGCCCTATGTAGGTCCAAGAGCAATCCCTGTCCCCAGAATGGAATGGAGGTGAAGATCACCACCGATGACCGATGAAAATATTCAAGCAAAGTCAGTAATAATGCTAAGGTCCGAACACCTAGAATTGGCAAGGCCTTCTGGACGCTTTGTCCGCTGTCCGCCTTCAAAACTCTCGAGGAACCGTTTTGATAGATCAGCCACGGATCCGAACGAACAGGATGCGTGGGTAGGATGGCTATTAGCACCAATCCGTCTTTCTCCCGGATCCTGGACGCACTTCTCTTTGTATCGTGCTTTGTTATTTGAGATGGTAGATCCGGGGCGTAATCTAATCTTCTTTATGTGAGACGTTTACGCGACAAAGAAACCCATCGTTGCCTCGCGAACTCGGTTTTCCGAGATCGATGAAACAAGAGGCAGTAGGTATGGGAATTATCGAGCCGGGTTGATTCCAACTGATGATAGAGTTTCTTTGTCGGGGGGAGGTGCTTTTGTAAGACTGAGGGCTTGTGTTTTCGGTAATAAATAGGTCGAGATGTATCGAGGGTGCTGCAACTGCATACCACAGTATTGGCGGAAAGCTCTAGTTCCATCTATATACAGCCATAATTCAACAACCAGTCTCGAGACTACGCTGACCTGGAAGATATAACGTCAAGATGTCCGATGAACAATTCAGAGCAGCAGTGCCAACCCTTGATGATATGCCGGGGGAGATAAAGGCCATGTTGTACGACCACTTCGACACAAGGGAGGATATCGAGAATGCTCGCATGGTGAATAAGCAGCTGTATCAGGCGGGTTTCCATCGCATCATGCGCCTGAGGTATGAGACGCTCAAGAACAACTTTTCCAGCGATGGATTGGACGTTGTGCACGAGCTTGCGTCGAACCCGAGCGACAAATACATACGCCCGTTTATTAAGAGAATGGTTATCAAACTCTGGTGGGAGCCGCCCTTCCCTGGCGAACGAGACTCCCGGGGCGCGGTCCAGAATACGTCCAACGTAATGGAATTCAAGAGACTGCGCGACGACCTTGCCAAGGGCCTCTTGAAGTGCAGGAAGTTCGAGTTTCGCATATCGCCACACCAGGGTGACCTCTCTACTGCCAACCTGAGCAACGAAGATGCGCTTCAGGTGATGCTGGACATTTTCGACGCCACGAATATCCTCGTCGAGGAGCTCCATGTCTGGGGAACCTGGCTGCGCCCGTCGAGGCTGCGTGTGGTTCCTTCCCTCCCAAAACTTGCGACTGCCTTCAGCAGACTGACCCGACTTTGTATCGATATCTGTGTAGACCACTCTTCCCACACGACAATCCTCACCGACTGGATTTGCAACGCGCCGAACCTCCGACGCCTGGAATTGCGAAATCTAAGCCGGTTGGACGACGAACCCCCCAGGTTTTTTGATGAGTTGCAACGCCGACACGTCTCCCTCGGCCAGCTTACCCACTTTACACTCAAGGATGCCAGAGGCGAGGCCGGGTCTATCGCGGGCCTGGTCCAGTCTGCCGGGCCACAACTTCTGGAAGTGCATCTCGAATTCATTGACGTGATATGTAACGTGGCTGTCATCTTCAAAGGCCTGAGAGAGAACTGTCCGAATCTTCGGAAGATCTCCGTGTGCAAGGTGCGTCGAAGTCAGACGGAGGAGCTGGATTGGGAGGACTGGATCAGGTGGATCGTCTGGTTCGATCCCCTTCTGGCTCGTCAGGATGCCCAGCTCCAGGCAGGCATAGTGCAATCGCCGGCGTTTGAGTTGGTTGTTGAGCTCGGCCATGTCACCGGGGCCAAGCTTACGACCGCGGTTCCCGCACATATGCAAACGGGTCTGCAATTGCTAGAGCAAAGTGCACATGACGGGACCAAAGTGCAAATTACATAGGCTCTCCAATAATTCTCTGTGTTCCTCGTCCCCTATTTTGTTGGGTTGTCAAATGAACATCTGGCATTCCTGTTGTGTAAATTCGGAGGAGTATCGGAGTTTGTTGGACCTGAAGTCACAAGTATATAATTGAACTCTGGTCAATTGTGCAATCAATACGTACCGAGTAATTGAAAAACAAAGATGCAAACAGAGCCATCTTACTTACCGTCTCGACTGTGATAGTGTCGGAAGGTTCATTGTCCTTGAAATAATAGGGGTCAATCAGTCTGCAGAGATCGGAAGCGTAACAGTGGACTTTGGATGTGCCAAAAGGAGCCGAGGGAAGTAGGATTGGAAGACAAGTGAGCCCTGAGACTGTAAAACTTGAGAATCAGTTACTTAGCTGGTGTTGATTCAGTCATATTCGATTCCACTCACTTTCAATCTCGTTGGCGTAACAAACCATCCATACCGGAATCCTCGGCGCAAGCTTTGACTCTTAGAGCGGTCTTCCTCCAGAGCAGCCACCAGACTGATTAGAAGGTATCTGGAGGCCTCCCGAGTCCGGAGGGAGGAAAAAGGCCCTCCCCGACTGTTTGAGGAAAGCACGTGTTTCGTACCCAACGCGTCTTCCCACTCTTCATCTGTCCCTTCACCCAGCAGCAGACAGCCGGAGAAAGTGACAATATTGACACCTCCCAGGCGAAATGTGTCGTCTCTCCCCACCGCACAAGCTAGAGCCTGCCTCCCCCTCCTCTTCTTCCTACCTGTTGCCGTCTGTTCCCTCAGTTTCTGAATCGGCTGTCAAGCAAGAAGGTATGCCTCCCCAGCTTCCCACCCACCTCAGGAAGAACTAAACCCCATCTGACTCGCTCCAGACGTAAGCGATCTCACCGGAGATGCGAGGCGAAAAGAGAGAAACAGAAGGCGCCGGAAGCGTCGGGAGCGGCAGCGAGATCGATCTCCCCATCCCTCGGGCAGCTTCTACCGACCCGAGGGACGTGGGGAGATCGACAGATACCAGCCCGAGGACCGCCTCGAGTTGGATAGCTACCGACCCGGCGAACGCCTCGGACTCGACAGATACCAACTTAGCGATGGCGACAGGCTGCAGAGCCACCGCTCCTCGCGCCGCCGCCGCTCCGCCTCTCCTGTCCCCGTGAACGACATGCAAGTGATCCAACGCACAGACCCCCTTCCTCGAGACTTTACGGAAGCAACGGACGTCTTCGGGCTGTCCAAGTCGGCTTTGGAAGAAGCCATCAGGAAACTGGAGCGAGAGTTGCCCGGGGAGCACCGGGCGGTTCTGAGCCAGGTTGAAGAAACAAAAAGTCGAAGAGAGCGCATCATACGGAACATCAAACGCAACGAAGACCGGATTCTGGACTTACAGGAGATTCGGAAGAACGAGAACAACCTTCAGTCAATTGGACGCATGGAAGAAAGTAACGACGAGTGGAGCGAGAGGTACGAGGCAAGAAAGGATTGGTTGAAGTTGGCGAAGACGAGGCTGGAGAGCATATGCAGGGAAGAGATCAAGGGTCGGACTTTGTTGGGTTGAAAGAACGGCGACCTTCAAGGTCATTTCATTTACGGCTGAAATGTCGGCGATACGGAGGAAGCTTACGGATGGACGTGGTGGGAATTCTGTTCTGACTTTTGTTTGAAACTTTTGACTATGAGTATAGTCCTTGATCATGCTGAGAGGTCATTGGCATTATTGTATGGATAAAAACGTCAAGGAATCAGCAAATTTCATGTTAATGAACTGAACCTGCGTGAGACGGAGCACTGCAGCCTGGAATAGGCGGCGGAACTTCGGTTGAACTATATACGGTGGGATGAGACTCTTGCCGAGGGTGAGGCAAAATAGAAGATTAAAACTTAGATTATATAGTCTATTTCTTCAACAATGTTGCCTTGTTTAACTCCCAGCCGCCACATACTCATAGGCATTGATTATAGTATGATTGGTCCAAAGTCCTGCCAAGTGATTTTAAGCTTCTGCCAAGGACCTGGCAGCGAGTCAGCGACCGAGTACAAATGCCAAGGCGCCAAGACAGCATCCACCTCAGCTCTGCAAACCAATAATCCCCGCGTCCGTACTTTTTACCTGTGTCCAACTGTCAACAAGTTACAAAGATTGCGGGTTGAAGCGCTCTTGCTTTTCCCATGGCGCAATGTACTACCCAGTGCCCACATACCCCTCAGCCAGGTAAGTACAGTCATATATAGCTAAATTATGACTCCTACTTGAGCTACGGCCTATTTATCGCTATTTTTTATATTGGAATATATCTTTAGCCTTGAATCTACCATTTATCATTTAGAGGCTTGTCTGGAAGTGATACAATTTTTTCAATTCTATACAGTTTTCCCTTTGTGAAACAGTCTATGTTGACCTCTGAAAAAGCACCTTACTTGAACTGTTATAGTGCCTTTTCTTCCATTGCACAGCCAATAGCCTGCCGAGTTTGGGAAATTGAGGACCTCGTGCGCCAACTTAGTCCGACCCCACTTTCTCATGACCCCTCACTCATCGATTTCCATATACGTTCGTTGTTATTTCTAAGATTGTGTCGCGACAAGGATTATTAGATTCGGCATCCCGAATTTCCCACCGCCAATCTACGATAAGATTAGATATCAACATGCTCTCTGCTCGAGGTCAACGATACTCAGATGCTGGCCTGGCCGATGGCTATCTCAACGGCCCCAAGAATCTCTACGACAAAACCACCAACCCGCACGGCGTAGTCTCTTTCAAAAATGCGGAGAATGCAAGTCATAAGGAATCTTCTCTATGCTGACATGACTGGACTTTTCGGGGGCTAATGTATCTGCTGCCAGTTCCTCATGCTCGATGAAAAGCTCGATTACATCAAGACAAAGGTTCGTCTTTCTGCAAGGATAGGCCACACTACATGATATATATAAAGTGCCCCTCTAATAAACGAACCAAAGTGTCTTCCAATCCTCGATACCTCCACTCTCACTTACCACCAAGGACCCATGGGCTCGACCCGTCTACGAACGGCAATGGCCTCCTTCGTCAATGCTCACTTCCACCCCGCCACTTCCATCGAGGCCGGAAACATCGTCTTCAGCACCGGAGTGACGAGCCTCAACGAGATGTGTGCCCTCAGCCTGACCGAACCCGGCGATGGCATCCTGCTGGGCATGCCTATCTACGGCTCCTTCGACAAGGATCTGCGGACGAAATCTGGGTAAATTTCTTTTCCCCCTCTTGGGTCTGCCCCCGCCTGTCATGCAAATATACAGCGATTTGATGAAGAAACATATGTGTCCAGGTGTGAACTTGTATATACCCCCTTCCATGGAGACGATCAGTTCGGCCCGTCCGCCGTGGCGCGATACGAAACAGCATTATCCCGGGCCAGGGAGAATGGTGTCACGGTCAAGGCGCTCCTGCTGTGCAATCCGCATAATCCGCTAGGGCGGTGCTATTCGCGCGAGGCCGTCGAGGCGCTGCTTCGGTTTTGCGGTAAGCACCGCATCCATCTGATCAGTGATGAAGTGTATGCGTTGTCGGTTTATGGAGGCGAGGGCGGTTCGGAGTTTGTGTCGATTCTCTCGATCGATCCGAGGGAGATCGGGGTGGATCCCGATCTTGTCCATGTGCTGTATGGGATGTCCAAGGTGCGAAGACAGTTTACTCCAAAAAAAAAAAAAAAAAAAAAAAAAAAAGAGAGCAAGCAATACTCTCATATCTATTGTGATAGTTCTGACACGGCCGCGTAGGATTTTGCAGCTGCGGGCCTACGGCTGGCATGCTTGATTAGCCATAACCAGAACTTTCTGCGTGCGATCCAATCGATCAGGTTAGTTAGTACCTTCACAACGCAAGTGGTCTCTTGATGCTCTCTTTGCCCGTTTTGCTGAGGGATCAATCAATGATGCCTCAAAAACTTAGTCGCTTCCACTGGCCCTCGCAACTCTCCTGCGCCATCGCAACCGCCATCCTCGAAGACCGGCAATTCCACCAATCCTTCCTCCGAAGGAGCCAAGCCATCCTTCGATCTCGACAGGCTTGGGCCGTTCAACTCCTCCGAGAAGCGGGCATTCCCTACGCGGAAGGATGGTACGTTTCCGTTCACACATAACCATCCCATCTGAGTGGAATGACGGGGATCTAACAGTATCGGAATGGATATAGTACGGCCGGCTTCTTCCTCTGGATCGACCTCTCGGCATGCCTCGACCCGAAGCAGGACGGCTGGGCCGCCGAGCGGGACCTGTCGCGCACGCTGGCGGAGATGGGCGTCGAGATGGCGTCGGGGGCCGCGTATCACGACGAACGGCCCGGCTGGTTCCGCGTGTTGTTTTCGGTGGATGAGGATACTTTGAGGGAGGGGTTTGCTAGGTAGGTGGGAGGGGGAGGGAGGATGTGGTTGGGTCTGCGAGATGCTTGAGCTGATGCGGGTTTGGTTTTAGGATTGTTCGATTCTATCAAAGTCATAAATCGGGCTAGCCCTGATCATGATGATGGAGATGATAAGGTTCCAATGCCCTGCAGGGTTTAGTTGACGCTTGGTTGGTGCCCTAGACCTGGAGACGGTGTGGCCTTAGGAATTTATTTGATTGATTGATAGATAGATAGATACGGTGGGATAAATAAAATCGATATAGACTTGTGAATAACTGAGGCTCCCTACCTGCTTGATGATTGATAGTTATGCTTTCCTCTACACAGCGATAGCTTCTCGTCTTTCTTCCGGTCTATTCACGGACATGTCCAAATAGGCCTTTCTACCGAGCATATTGCATATCTTGCAGAAAGTCTACGTGACCGTCCACTACACCTCTACCCAATCCCACGGCACCACATATCCCGGATAGAAGGTAATCTTCTGCCTGTCTCGCCCGTGCTCGTCCTTGCCCCAGTCGTTCAGGAAATACCAGTACGCGACGGCGAAGAAGGCGTACGACTCGGCGTTATCCGCCGCCAGCTCGGGAGGGAGGGCGAGACAGCGGGCCACCGCTATAGGCAAGTTAGCAAAGAAGATAACTAGTCAAGGTGTTGTCCTTAAGCACGTACTCGAAGCGTGATCTTTCACGAGATATGACTGCGCACTGTTCTGCGGATGGTTCGGGTCGTAGGCCAGGTTCGCGGTCACGAGATGGACGGTTTCGTGGAACATGGTCAGGCTCTCGGGGATGACCTGGCCCAGGGTCAAGTGGGTGGCGGGGTCGATCCAGCCGCGATCGCCCAGGCGCTCGCGAAAGCGCATGGTCCCGTCCATCGCAGCGGGGCAGATCATGACGATGTCCAGGAAGGGTGTGGTGTTGATCTCCAGCGGCGGCTGGACGAGATGCGCGCCGCGCGAGCCGGCGAAGGTCTGACCCAGCTGCACCGAGCGCCCGGTCCGGGGATCCCCGCACATGTGCGCCTCCGTGTTCGGCGCGAAGATGTATCCCTTCAGGTCGGACAGCCAGTACGGGTTCGCGTTGGGGGAGTGGACGATCCCCGTCCCGGCGTAGAGCTGGCGGATGGTGACGAGTCGGCCGGTCGGTTGTCCGTTGACTCGTTCGACGATGGGTCTGCCGCTCTTGTCGAAAGCGAAGGCGTTCCAGCCGTAGGGCTGGGCCCATTCGTCGCCGCAGAAGAGGATCGGCTTGCCGAACGAGTTGGGGTAGCCGCGGCCTTCCATGAAGGAGTGTATGAGGTTGAAGGCCACTTTTTTGCGGCGTGTTAGTGGTTGGTTACTTGATGTCGAACGTAGGGTCAGTGGGAGAGAGAGAGAGAGAGAGACATACTCTTGACACGGGTGAAGATAGCGAGGTCTTCAACCTTGGGAAGGGCGCCGCCGGGTCTGATATCGAACTCGATTCCGAAATAAGCGGTCAACAGCTTCTGCGCCACGACATCGGTAGCAACGTTGTCCATGGCGTGTTGGGCGGCTGAAGCGAGCATTCTGGATTCCACCAGGTGGAGATTGATCTTGTTCATGTACTGATCGCAACTGCCCCGCTTGCTTCCGGTTGTAATGTCGAAGACCTGAGCCTGCACGTCGAACGAATGGAGAAGAAGGCAGGGCAGCAAGACGAGCTTCCAGAAGGAGGGGAACATTTTGGTAGCAAGTGTTGGGTGAGTGGATATAGCTCAAGTGCTCTTCTGCTTTCCAAGTCAGGTAAGGGAAATAATGACAGAATGGGCTCTGAAGCCTGGCGAGGATGTGACAAAAAAGAATGACTGGTATGCAGGGAACGGCGGACTATGAGGATGGGTGGTGTTAGAGCTTCAGTAAGTACAACACCTTCAAGAGGTCCTACCTGAGTAAAGGTAGAGTCGCTGGATACAGTTCTCCAACGTTTCCAGGTCTGTTTAGGAGATAGTCACCACTACCATGCCAGCATATCAGTTGAGTCTCAGATCGCCTGGGTAGATTCCTGTTCACGACCAGGAGTGTCCCTCGATAACCTTGGCGTAGTCTATTATCAGGAGCCTTTGGCAGTTCGACATCAGTAGAGGAATGAGAGACCAGGGCTTCTAGATAGTTTCTGTCCTAATTGGAGAAGAAAAGGAGAAGGCCATGCTAGCTGAGCGAAACAACAGCAACCAAGCGTGGAATAAAGTAAAGGAAAGAGAAGGACCTCCATAATAGGTAATCACCCTCACTTCCCCCTTCTGGGCCTATGCCTTGGTCACTGTCTTGCCCTCCTCCTCGGCTGTCTTCTTTCTTTCTTCTTCCGTCAACCATCCTTTCTACAATCTCTTCTCTCTCTGGGAATGCAGTTCAGCTCGTCCCCAGTTGGTTGCCTCCCAGTCTAGGGCAGTGATACAGCAAGGGAACAGCTTCCCAGCTGAGGAAAACAACTTCTAACCGACCCTTTGATCCGAGAGAAATGAGGTTAGATTCATATAGACTGCTTCTGCCTTGCTAACTTCAATGCATCTGATGATGACTAGGAAACTGACCTCTTCCCAACAACAGCTAGTTGACGCTTGACGTTTCATCGTCTACTCTATCCTCCGTATCCCATTACTACTTCTCTTACCTCGATCTGCGCAATACCCCACGAGGGTCTGTCTTCGCAATGAAGGTTCTGCTTCCAACTCTCTGGGTCCTACTGCTCACGGTCTACCAAGTGCAAGCAGCTGCAGTGTTTGCTCATTTTATGGTAAGGAAACCCACTCCTTTCTTCTCTTCACTGTTCGGTTCCTCTGCCGCAGTCTTGTGCTTTCGTCTCTACTTCAAACTGGACTCTGAATGTATCCTGGCGGCCACTTCTAACAGTTATACAGGTGGGGAATACAGAAAACTACTCTCTAAGCGACTGGACCAACGATATCAGGCTGGCACAGGACGCCCACATTGACGCCTTCGCGCTTAACATTGCCTATGGTGACCCAACTAATGGAGTCGCCTTGGCTGTAGCTTTTGACGTTGCCAGCAGTCTAGGCTTTCAGCTATTTTTCTCCTTTGACTATGCCGGTGGTGGCCCTTGGCCGAAGGCCGACGTAACTAACCTCCTCACGCAGTACAGCTCGAACAGGGCCTACTACCGACACAACGGCAAGCCCTTCGTTTCTACCTTTGAAGGTCCCGGCAATGCTGCCGACTGGAAGACCATCAAACAGGAAACCGGTTGCTTTTTCATTCCGGACTGGTCCTCATTGGGCGCTAAGGCTGCATTAGAAGCCGGTGCAGGTATTGTGGATGGACTCTTCAGCTGGGCTGCTTGGCCGTGGGGTCCGAATGACATGAGCACGTATGTGGACGCATCGTACTTGCAGTTCATGAACCAGACCGGGACAGCGCTACCATACATGATGCCTGTGTCTCCTTGGTTTTATACCAACTTGCCGGCCTACAACAAGAACTGGCTCTGGCGTGGTGATGATCTATGGTATACCCGCTGGCAGCAAGTATTGGTCGTCAAACCCGAGTTCGTGGAAATTCTCACCTGGAACGATTACGGCGAATCCCACTATATCGGTCCTCTTCGCGATCAGGCATACGGTGCCTTCGACGGGGCGCCTTATAACTATGTGATCGGAATGCCTCATGATGGATGGCGTCTCTTTCTTCCTTTCATCATCGATCTTTACAAACAGGGAACCGCCACTATCAAGCAGGAAGGCTTGGTGGCATGGTACCGCCTTCAATACGGGAGTGCGTGCTCTGATGGCCGTACATCAGGCAATACCGCCAGTCAGCTGCAGCTGGAGTTCGAGCCTTACGAGATCATGCAAGACAAAGTCTTTTACTCCGCACTTCTCGGTTCGGACGCGACGGTCACCGTGACTATTGGTGGAGAGATTCAACCGGGAACATGGGACCGCACCCCTGATGGTGGAGTCGGAATCTACCACGGCAGTGTGAAGTTCAACGGACTCACTGGCAAGGTAATAGTGACCGTCTCGCGCGGAGGTCACCAAATCGCCCAAGTCGGCGGTAAAGAAATCACAACTAAGTGCGGTCAGACTAACGGCGTCGAGAACTGGAACGCCTGGGTTGGGAGTGCCCAGTCCTCGGACAGTATCTCGGCGACGCCCAAACTGAGTCTCCATGACCAGGTCTGCATCAACGGCACTGGGGTGGGTAATTTCCAAGGACTTTGCGAATTTGGTTGCGGCTATGGGTACTGCCCAATTGGTGCATGTTGGTGCCAGGCTCTGGGTGCTCAACGCCCCGAGCCGAACATTACTGGTGTTAAAGGCTATCCGATTGCCGGGGAGAGCCCCAGCTATAGTGGTCTCTGCGACTATGCATGCAACCACGGATGGTGCCCCGATACTGCCTGCGGGACTGTCGAAGTCCCACTCGTTATCCCAAAGGTTTCGGAATTCTTGCCGCCGACCTGCGTGGGTGGTACTGGTGAAGGCAACCTGATGGGTCTCTGCTCGTTCAGTTGCAATTATGGATACTGCCCTCTCTCTTCGTGCAAATGTACAGAGCATGGCCCTCTAGTTCTACCACCGCCGAGTACCACGCTTTCGATTGCTCCTGCTAGTGGTGTCGATCCGTTTATCTACAGCGGTCTTTGCGGCTTCGCCTGTGGCCATGGATATTGCCCGACTGGCGTTTGCGTTTCGTCGACTCCAACTTCTACATTCGGAACTGGCCGTGATGCCGTCTACATTGATCCGGGTGTTTGGAAGGACCCCAGTCCAGCAATGACCTGCTTCCCCCCTTGCACGCTGATCCCAGCTCCATTGACCTTAGAACGGCCTACTACCATCGAGATCCCTCCCTGGACTACTCAAATTACGTATTCATCGGCCACCACCCAGACGACAACCTTGAATTATGGAGAGGTCACAACTTACGGCTCATACGCTATTGTCACCATCCCTACAGTCATTCCTATTCCGCCAAGTAGGTCAAGTCTATGTGCTGGAGACAATACAGCCGAGCTTACTTGAATCTAGTTACTACCACGGCAATCGATGTCTGGGCCATCACGATCACCTCGAGCCAGACCCCGACACCGATATACATGACGAGCTCGGTGCAGCCTTCGCCATTCGTGATTACAATAACTCCGTACAGAATACTCCTTTCCATTCCCGTAGGACCGATACTAATGGGTTCTCGTGATAGGACAATTGGCGGAACGACCTCGATCCAGGGTGGAACGACCACTGTTCACAGCGCAACGACTGAGACGTTTGGCTCGTACACGTGGATTCAAACGGAATTCACTGAGACTAGGGGAGGATCGACCACCGTCATATCCGGGACTACCCTAGAGCCAGCCACCACCACCGTCACGCCTCATCCTTATCCGACAGTTACGATGACCAAGCCAGATCCAGCCCTCAATACGCGCATTACATCGTTCAAAACCGGTCCTCCTGGGCCGTTGTGCACCGCTGGTTGTGGGCACCCGTGTGAGTACACAGAGCTTGAAAACCAAACACACCAAGAGACACAGTAAACGCTGACGCTCTCGATTCCGACCACCCAGGTTTCCTATTCTGTTTCTCTGCCTGTCCAAACTGCCCTCCCGCCTTCGGCGGACTCGGCGATGGGTCAACCTCGACAACTGAAGGAGAAACGACATCTCTCGAGACCGTCAGCGCCGGCGGGTACGGCATCGGGTTCGTTGAGATGTTCCCCACCGAGACCGTGAAATACTCCGATCTTCTTGGACTTGCCTCGTCCTTGGGTCCTAGACTCTCTTCTCTGTATGCGAGCGAGCAAGCACGTGCGAGCAACGGCATCGTGACTGTCACGATTACACCGAGGCCCACCGCTATCCCTGCTTCGGCTTCGACTGGAATAGGGATTGCGAAGTGGACATTCTGCTCGTATGATAAACCTGAAGACAAAAAGCGTGCGTGCTCTCTCTCTACTTCTGCTGTACTATTATATTTTCCAAGAACGTGGCTGATTGACCTGCTAATCTTCAGGTGGACCATGCACCTTCGGATGGGGCGTTTACACCGCCACCTCGCCCTCCTGGTCGTCGTTCCCACCGTGTAAGACTGAGGTCGTAAGTGGACATCATCTTGTTGACAATGAACCCTGGTGCGCTTCTGACCACAACGTAAACAACAGATCCCTTTCTTTACCATGACAGCGGTAAGGCCCAATGACGCTCCTCCGCCGGAGCCTACTCCAACGCTTGGACCCTTCAGATTCGACGGGCGAAGAGATTGCTTCTATTCCTTTGATTCGGGTTTGTCATGCGTTGAAAATGCTTACTGCTCCCCATGTGAAAAGGGCAAGGCATGCGAATTGAGCACGTGCTCGGGTGATGGATGGGGAGAGGTTTTCGGGCCGTGGGAGTTGGAGGCGACTTGTGAGTGGTGAAGGCCTGGTACCTATCAGGTTCCTCTATTGCCGGGTCTGCTTGCAAGGATCATGGGGGAGTGACGGGGATTTGCATGGTTTTGTGGGATAGAGTAGATGGCTCTCGACATAAGTGAATTTATCCACAGCTATCTTGATTTCGACAACCCAATGGGGCTTCCATCGGCATAGAAAGCTCGGTAATGGCGTCCCCCACCTGACGGTGGATCTCGGCCTTTTTCATTGGCCGTGAGGGAAGGCAATGAGCAGAGTGACACCCGGGACATATTCCGTGTTGTAGTTAGAAAGCCAATAGTCCATCACCTAATCGCAAACTGGCACATGTCAAACACAAAAAAAAAGAAGAAAAAAATAGATTTAAATGGCAGGGCAATGCGGATCAACAAGAGAAGAGAAGAGAAGAGAAACATTCAGTACAGAACTCGGGCCTGTATACCAGGAACCTCTATTCTCTCATGCCTTTGAGGGACAAGTGAGGTAACCTGACGATAGTGGTGGCTTCTAGCTAACTAATCTCGCAAAGCAGTGGTCTGGAAAATAACAGAATCATTTTTTTTGGGTTCTATCTCTTTCCAGCGAGTCGCATCCTTGGCTTCTATGAGGTATATCCTATCCGCCTTCCAGTGATGTCAACAGGGCATCATAAACAGAAAAATCAACGCCACGAGGGAAGGGAATAATATATAAGCTTGAAGATCTCCTTTCTTTTTTGGTTTTTCTGGATTCAGATTCAAGGAAAAATAAATCAATGAATCTTCGGAGCAAACCATCGCTTGACCTTTTCAAAAACCTTTCTTCTTCTTTTACAAATTGTAAAAAGCTTTGCACTTCCCCAAAAAATCAATTTCAACTTCGATCGAAATGGCCGACAACACCGATCACCACCACCACGCCGGCGACAACACCGGTCGCTACGACACAACCGGTACCACCGATACAACCGGCAGGACCGACTACGGAACGACGGATTACGGCAACAGGTCCACCACGGGCAGGACCGACTACAGGAACTATGACAGGAACTATGACAGGAACGCCTATGACAGGAACACCTACGACAACAGGAACACCTATGACACCGGCACTACAGACTACAACCGTGATCGAGACTACCGCACCGACGGCACGGACAGATATAGTCGCGGCCGGGTAGATACCGATGGAACACATCGACATCAGACCTAATACCGGTTGCCTAGGTACACACCTGATAAGATAAAGAGGGCTTCTTGTTCTAGGCTTTGACTCATTGGAAATTCCAGGAATATCTTTTATGATGTTCTATTATAGAGACCTGACCAGCTAGGAAATCAATATAAATATAGCCTTACTCTTATCATCTGACTTTCACATACATATACATCCCGTCTATCCCCTTTGCGTAGACTTATCAAGGAACCTCCGAACTGAACCGAGTCAAAAGGAAGATGGTAAGAAGGCATGCAACCGAGTCCAGAACCAATTGCCGTGGTCGAACCTGCCGGCTGGGCGTATGATACACCAAAGTGGTCAAGTCATGATATCAATGCAAAGGCATCCTCCTCAGGTAATAGCGGTGAATCTGCGCAAATCTCGCCGACTCTTCGAGGGCAGACGGGCCCCATGACTGGTCTGAAGGGCAAGGAAGAATGGAAAGGCTAGCGGGAGTTCTCACCGACACCGGGATTCCGCGCTAGGCCCTACCGGTGGGGCCCGTCACTTCGCTGGCTCCTTCCGATTCGCTCGTGCCGGTAGCGTTCTCGGGTGATGGGTGGTGATTGGGTTGGGGTGTCTTGATGTGCGGTGGTTAGTGCGTTGGTGGGGCTTGATTCTACGGTGTCAGTCTGCCAGGGAGTGTTTTCCTGCGGTGGTCCACTCCGGAGTCCGTCGTCGTAGGGCAGAAATAATAACCTTAGATATGGAGATAACGTCCACAGAATCTAGTAAAGACGAACTGGACATAAATATCCCGTCGTCAGCCCTGGTGGTTGTGTTTGCTTCGATTTCATCTCATCCGACCGTCCTCTCTCCTATCTACAAGAGAATCAATCTATTTACACGTCCACCAAGCAATGGAAAACACCATCAGCAACATCAAACCCAACCACGTCGACACTCCAGCACCCCATCTCTCACACACATCCACCGCTTCCACCCTCTCCTCGCAGGGCGACCACCACTCAAGCATAATCATTTCCCGCCCACTCTCCCACTCCCTCACGTCGACGATATCCCGCGCTGCTGCGTCCAGCAAGCGATCCAAGAGATGCAGATCCAGCAGCGACGACTGGCGCCGGTACAGCGGGACGGTCCACCATTGCGGGCGCCACTCGAATGATTGGTTGTTCGGCGGGTTCAGCTTGCGCGATACGGTGCGGGATGGCGTGGAGAGATTGCGCGCGCAGATGAAAGAGAGCTGGAGCTGAATCTTGAATCACTATCGTGGAAGTTAATCGCGACGGGAATCTTTTCTCTTTTTTTTTCCTTGGGTGCCTTGTCGGGTTCAGCGGGCATGAACCTCCCTTGCAAGGCTCGATTCGATTCCGGTTTCTGAAAGGACCAAATCTGGGATAATACCAACCGAACCGAACCTGGGGGAGGGGGCCTTCTTCATGGCTGACCACCGACGCATACAGCGGCTATTTGAACCCTTTGCCATTTCTACAAGGAATTGAATTGAGAGAGTTATCTCGCAGGAGCGAGATGGGTTGTTTTCCAACGAAGGAGACTTGCTTGCACCATTGATCGAGAAAAAGTCGTGGCATTGTGTGGCGGAATCAGGGTCGTCTTACGCAACTTTGTGTGGTATCGCTACTGCGACTGAAAGTAATTGAGTATATAGCAGACATTCCCAACATCAATATCTATTTCTGCTTTGTAAGAAAATATATATGGATATGTTCCCTTGGAAGGGAACTAGTATATTCCATCAAAAGATGTGTAATCGTCACATGCACTTTATGATGAATATTTTTCATATTTAAAAGATTAGGCCATAGAAAGAAGACCGAAAGGAAAAAAAAACAACAAATACCACCACTCAGGAAAGGAACAAAAGCTAGTACGCATTGCTCTCACCTGATCCTTGCCCACAGCGATACGCCTTTCACTCCCTATCCTATCGTGGTGTGAACCTCCATCTATCTGTCGACCCCGCGTGGATTAGTCTATTTTGTTCATATGCTCGGTCATTAAATCATGTCTCGTAGCCCTCTCCCGCCCAGATATCTATTCCCTCTTGGCTATCCATCGGGAAGGCTCAAGCGGCGTTTTGCCATGCCGTGATCTCCGCCGGAGTGATGTCGATGTCTTCTGCAGTTAGGGCGCGGAGCTTTGATACCTGCGCGGGAGCTGGGTCGAGATAAGCATTACTTATCGAATCATCGGCAAACCAACGGCAGAATAAACGAGACAGAGAAAATGACAAAATTCAACAAATGCAGTTACACGGTCCACTTACTCGCACGCTGAACCGCAGCCGCTGCGCCATGCGCATGTATCACCCCGGAATCCACATACTCCCTTGTCGTGACCCCGCCGGCAGAAGCAGCTCCTAACATCACTCGAATCCGATACCTTCCCGGATGCTGGATAGCGAGGCCATTGAACCTGGCGTAGCCGCTCATCCCGTTCCGGTTGCGGCTGCGCACGCTGGACGTCAATTCCCCCGAGAGACCGGTGGCAGCTGCCGTGCCGGTTTCATCTCGCAAGGATGCGTTCACGACGAGTTGCTGGACGCCGCTGGCTGGAATTCCCACGGGGCGGACCGCCACGATCACGGGGATGGTAAATGGGATGCCTGGTCGGACGGCTGCTGGAGGTGCGATTTCGAAGGTGATGCCGAATTCGCGGCTGGAGGTCCCTCCATTTACCGCGCTGGGGAGGACCATTGCGACTTGTGCCCGACGCAAGGATTGATTGGTAGTAGACCTAGGTTTGGAGGATCCGAGTGCAGTTGCGGAGTTGGAAGGAATTGAGGCGGAAGAAGATGGGTGGACTCTTAGGAAGGCTGTTCGTGTCGAAAGAATGCGAGACAGTAACGAGTTGGCTTTTCGCACGGTCCACGAAAGAAAGATTCCGTGCTGCAGATTGATCAATGGCTTAGGCAATTCGTGATAGAAGGCTGACGAGGAAGAGGCATTCTGGGGGCAGCACTTTTGTTGTCTTCATATAGCTTGCATGCCATGTCGCACAAGTCACGATGCATAGACGTCGATAGAGACGGTGAAAAAGAAAGACCGTCCGAGTCGCCACTTGCCAAGTTACCTGATCAATGAATCCGAGAACCAAACTTTGGGTATTCATGTGTAGTGCTGGTTCAAATGAGTATAGTTGCCAAATCGGCGATGATCATGCCTGATTGGGAATGGATGACTCCTGCAGGGAAATCCATAAAAGGAATCGGCAGTGAGATAGTCTCACGTCTCGTCTCTTTATCCGCTTGGCCATGTCCTAAATATACGCGTCAACCGTGACAGAACTGCATGGGTGGAGACCGATCCAGAGTTATAGTTGGCTCCGAACAAAATCCTGGAACCAAGGAACCAAGACGGGCTAAAGCCATTGGAACCCAGGTCGACATGGCAGGAATCGAGATCGAAAGCTTAATACCAGAGAGCCGGGGTGATTATGCAAGATCCCCGTTCGCGTAAACATGGTTAATTGAGTTCATGGCAAAGGCCCAGCCCAGGAACATTCGAATATCGATGCAGGCTGAGATGGTGGCTCTGTTTCTTTTTACCTCTAGGAGAAACGGTGGAATAGGGCGGGTGTCTTTCGGAGAGATTATGAGGAGAGCCGATCACTGTCTCAATGGATCACCTTGCGTTCGGTCCATCTGATAGATTGATTTCGACCTGTTCATTCCCTTGGTTCTTCTCCTTTTCTCCGAGATTGGCCCGATTACCACGGTTGAATAGTTATACGGAAGACCACAATGGTAGTTGATCACCTAGTATGTGATAGCCGTTCCCTGCGGGGGTGACGAATGACGAACCAACCGTCACCATCATGCAGAAACTGCTTGACGCAGCCCACTCCATCCTCCCACCAGACACGGCGATCAGGCCGGATCTGATAGATGCGATCTCGAACCAAACTGCCGATAGCAATTGTCCATGAGAGGCAGCACAGGACTGGACGCCGGACGATCAAAGAAGTAGGACGGATTAGAAAGGTTCCAATGGGTTCCACAGCAAGAGCAGAAAGTGCGAGAGTCGAAGGTCTGGACAGTGGAGGGGACTTTCAGGTCGGGGCCTCCGAATTTCGAAAGGAGCAAGAGCTGCTTCGCCACACCTCCTTGCCGTCCTGGGACTAGTTGGGCCAACAGCCACAATTAGGTGTTGGACTTGGCACTTACCGCGCGATCGCCTCAGCCTCAGCCTCATCTGCCGTGCTGTGCTGTTCGGAATCTTTTTTTTTTTTTTTTCCTTTCCCCCCCCCCCGCTTCTTTCACTGCTGTACTGTGTACTCCGTAATGCTGCTGCATTCGTGTCTCGGTTCTGCCGATCTCGTTCCCTGAACTCCACGAGGCAGCAGATCCCTTTCGAGTTTCGACCCTGAACCAGCATTGGACTATCGAACCACTGATCCGTCGACAGGAACTGCAATGATCCAGATCAGATCAACGAGGAGAAAAAGCTCTTTTCGGCACCGGCTGTCACTTCCGCCCTACCGCGTGCGTCCTTGGCTGCAAAGGGTGTCAGTCAGTGTAGAGGATGATCTGCCAAAGCAGGGACTGTGATGGTACGGAGTATACCGGTTCACATTGCAGCAGAACACGCCGGTAAGGTTCCAAGGCTCTAAAGGTAGGCAAGAAAGTCATTTTGAAGGGGTGTGATTGCCATTTCTCTCGATTCGCACTATCTGTCTGTGCCAGTCGTTCTTCGACGTTATCTCTCGGAATTCTCTATCCGGCAGTGTCTCTCAAACTGATCATCAAATCAGATGATGTTCCCGTCCTGCCAACGCGAATGTCTACAATGTTGTGCAGCTTGAGGAATCACTTTCCTTCTCAACCCCAGCATAGTAGACGAACAGAGGTTCTTCCATCAAAATTTAGCCTCGAGACTATCTGCAGGCAGCTGCCACCAGGCACCAGCTGCCAGCGAACACATGGGGGAAAGTACGAGGTTCGGGTCCGAGTCAAGGCGTCTTGTCGGCCAAGGTCCAAGCTCTCGTCCTTTTTGATCGTTATGCGTGGAGGTCATGCGCGGAGGACCTCAAGCCTCAAGACCTTGTTTTCCTGCATCTCACTTGCGCATCGCAGATCCTGTGGCTCAACTTCAACTTGATTGGACCGTCACCTGCATTTCACCAGCCTCAGGTGGCTGACGAGCAAACTGAATTGTGGCGGTGGACTATCGATTGAGACGGATCTATGCCAGGTCGGGTATAAGGTATCCCGTTCTTCTAACTTCCTTTCTGGTACCCCCCATGGTCCAACAAATGGTAGCTCGATATGGCACGCCTGGACCCTTCCTTGAAGTTCGAATCGCGAAAATCACCGTGTACGACTACCCGAATCCGATATTAGAAGATGACGAGTCGTAGTCAATGCGTTTCTAATCCCGTCGGGCTTTGTCTGCCTGAAATTTGAATTGCCTTGATGGGACGGCCTAAGAACCTATGATAAATAGGATAGGTCCGTTCTCACGTCATCAACGACGGTGCGAAGCCAATCGATTCCAAGTTTCTATTTTCTTTGTCCCATTCCAAGACTTGGGTTGTTGAACAAAACCTGAATTGAAATGCATGGATCTGTTTTTGACATGTGGAGGTCGGATACTATCAGAGACTACTGCATCTCACCGGATTGTGCCAATTGATATACATGGACATGGCAGATGGTAAGCAGCTTCGACGTCCACCCGACTTGTCGCTAATCATTAGTCCAGGCTAGTGTTGATCTATCGGAGAACTACTCCGTAGTGGGAACAGACCTGCTCAATAGTCTCCAACGGAAGCACGGTTGAGTCTTCCTTCCTCGTGATGCATTTCCTGTGCTATCCTAGCGTCGAGCTGCGAAGCCCGCATGCTTTGGCTTATCGTCTCGTAAAATTATTCCCAAAGCGCTTTGCATTCACTAACAAGTTAACAACTGACCTAAACTAATACCTAAGATACGCCCGACTCATGCATTGAGTCGAAACGTCAGCGGAGCCGCTTATGAACGGAATAGAAAGAATACACCGCTAGCGCTGCAAAAGGATACACCATCCAATATAACACAGGATGCATCTGCCCACACAGCATTTCAATGGATCTGGGCGCCGCCTCGTCGTCTGCTCGACGCACCAAACCCAACAGCTCTAGCGCCCAGCCTTGAAATTCGCCGTGACCGGCGACGTTGGGCTGTTGTTTCCACCTTGATTCGTCTGCGTGTGCCTGTGCTCGCAGCGAACGCCCCAGGAGGCAACGTGAATACCCCCATCTCCATCTGCTGGTCCACGATGGACTTGCTATCCGAACATGCAAAAACGATACGCATTCGGGGCGTTTTTTCTCGCATTAGGGATGGAGAGCCCATACCCGCCCACGCCCGTATAGATGGGTTTCTGCTCCGAAAGGAGCGATCGTACTTTACTCCACGCCCCATCTGCACCAATAATCTCTGTCACCATCAAAGATCAATTTTCGGTCCTCATCTACACCCCGCAAGCGACAATTCCACCGTATCATCCCCTCGGGCAAGGACTCAACCAGAATCATCCGCAGCGCGGATCGATCGATCTCCGGCCTCCCACGCGTCGACTTATCCGAGGACGTGCCGGGTAATTCGAGATACGGCACGCAGTTCCTTGTCGCAGATCATGATGGCTTCGCCGTCGAAACGGGCGTACTTTAGGAATTCACCGTAGAGGGCCCGCTTCCTTCATAGCTAGCAGCCCTGAGTCCGCGTGTAGGTCTAACGTTCCGCCTTGGCCGCCCGAATCGGGCGATGCATCCGCCTCGAAGACGCTGACGGAGATTTTGTCGGGATGGAGATTGATTTCAAGAGGAAACTTTTCTCTCTTCCCCTTTTGTCTTCCTTGCTGACCTGTATTCACAAGGGTAGGGAAATAGGCAGCAATGCGGATCAAGTGACAATTGGGGGCGGTCTTTTGTTGCTTAATCCATTGAAGAAGAAAGGGAAATAGAGAATGGTAGGTACTATAGTCGATAGTGAGAAGGGAGAAAGAAAGAGGTCTAGGTAACCAATCCTCAGGACACCTTGAAAGACCCATCGTTTGGGTACTGTCGGCCAATGAAGCTACAAGGTCTACGTCCAGCCGGGAAATTTCCCTCCTCGGCTTACTTTGTGCGACGCAAATGCTCTCGTGTAACCTTAGATTTGATAACTGAGTAACCTCTTGTAACTGGTGGTGAGGAACCTTTGGATGTTTGTTCATTGGGATCGTTACTTCCTATGTTCTCTTTCCCACCGCACTCTCGGTTGGCCATTAATTGCCGCACTATAGCAATCAATTGCGTCTTCCTCGATCACTCCTTGTTAGTTTGCTGTGTAGCACTTGTCGAGGAATGATGGACTCGGTAATGGAGGAAGCAAGCCAAACCGTCAGGAACAGGTACTGCGTTGGACATACAGAACGTAAGAATGCATAACGAATCTGAATCTGAATCTGAATCTGAATCTGAATCTGAATCTGAATCTGAATCTGAATCTGAATCTGAATCTGAATCTGAATCTGAATCTGAATCTGAATCTGTTTCTTTCTGATATTCGCTTCAGACAACCCACGCGTCGGTTTCGAAATGGCGAGTTTCCGATTGATATGCATGCGTGTCCTGAGGTTACCGGGGAGTGCTGGGAGCGACGATATGCTTCTGCCGGGGAGGTTGTGGGGATATTAGTTCGGGTCCAAGAGAGGTATACCCCCTCGAGTCAAGGTTGCGAGGAAGATACAAGCAGATGATGGAATGGATTGCGGTTGCGGTTGCGGTTGATGAGAAAATCTGCCATGGGTTGACAGGCCTTTGGGAGGTCTTAGGCGTGAGAGCTGGCACATGAGGTCACATGGATGGATGAGCTAGTGTGTTATAGAGGAAGTCCAAGAGGAAGTTGCGCCTTCCCTTTCGAGTCCGTGACGGCCTCAGGCGAACAACCGACAGAAACAGCAACCAACTTCCGTTTCCGTTGATGCTTAGAGCTTTCTTTCTCTCATCATCTGTGAGGCACCATGACAGTCTCACGGCCAAGACCTTGCGCTCTCTCATTCAGCCAGGTTCGCATATTTATTCTTATCTCCATGACCGCTCGATAGCCTCGGACACGCATCCAACAACAGATGGCGCCTCTCCGTGCAAGGCAATTTTACTCACTTCCTCCGCCACGGCCAGCGAAAGAACCCCACGCAATCCCTGTGCCAGTCACCACGGGCATCAGCGGGAAGGTATTCCTCCAACTGTTCGCTGGCACAATCTGCATCTTCGTGCTCGCCGTTCTGTTCTGGAAGACTGGTAGATTCTTTCGGCACTGGACACGACACAGAGTGTTTAGCGAGGACAGAAAAACCACGACTCGGTACGCGAGAACCTGGTACGGCTGGGTACCTCTGTCCACGCACGAGAAAAACAAGAATGTGTTCAAAACCTGTTACGAGAAGCTTCGCGAATGCACGGCTTGGAAGTCGTCAAGAGCAGATTACTCTTGGGTCTGGTGGGATCCTGGGTCTGAAGGACTCAAGAAACACTATGAAGATCAAAGGCTTCTGCGACGGTGGTTGCCGCGGTGGCTGAGAAGCTATGAATACGCCGGCGCGGACGCAATCTGGAATCCTGGTCCTCCGCCGGGGCATAAGGAGGCGTGTGAAGCTGCTGCTGCCGACGCGAATCCTACCGTGACAGATGCTCTTGCTTCTCATGACGGACTTGCACCGACGGGGAATCCTCCGCCCACTTCTCCTGGTAGCTCGCATACTAGAGCCGATCGTTCGAGTATTCAGCGCTCCAAAATTCCAGTTGTATCGCCTCCATTCACCGTTCACTTACACTTGCACGAAAGACTTGCTCGCGGGAGCACTGCGCTTCAGAGTAGCAGTCTCACTATTGGTTCACATCCACCATCGAGACAAGTCCCCATGTTTTGGTCTTTTAAACCAGCATCTCGTCCTAAGAAGAGGCTTCGGCCAACCTTCACAGATTACGAGGCAACGATAAGACCTGCGGTTTCCCCCCCTCCGACGCCAACATGGGATCCTGACCCTCGAGTGTCACGGACGCGGTTTGATTCTTCCTTGAGGGCATCGTTGGATGCAGTACAAGAAGCGCTGCCACATATCTTCGACGCAACTCGGTCGAGAAAGTACCAAGCATGGGGTGCTCGAATGCAAATCAAGACATGCAATGCGATAAGACGTCATCCTGTCCGACTCGCTGGGCCGCCTGGAAGTCCGATTTCCGAGCTTCTGGCGAGTTTTGCATCCGACAAGAGCAGCTCTCTTAGGGGTATGCCAAACTTGCGGCAAGAACCTTCCAAGCAACCCTCTCCTGGACCTAGCGACTTGGTTGCGAAGGGCGAGAAGCATCGCAATGCCACAACATTGTCGAAATGTGGTGAGCGTAATACTGTTATGCCATGGGACTGGGTCACCGAAAGAGACTTGTGGTACCGATCCCTGCCTGTCCGTTCCCCTAAGCGCAAGCACCACGAAGATTGGAGATTCCAATCGGTGCGCGAGATGACTTGTTCTCAATTCGACGGCCCAAGCCAACCGAATCGGAGGCATATAAAGCAACACTCAGATGGTCCTTATGGAACCAGTGGTCAGATCGCATTGCGCAGATCCATTCGGTTAGATCACCTGAGTGATTGGGAGATACGGCTGATACATAATTTGGATCGAAGACTAGACTGGCTCCTCAACGAGATGGAGCCCGGCCGAAAGTCCTTCAATTTCGCCCTCCTTTCGAACCACTGGTTGAACCCGGCGACCTGGATTGTTTGCGACCCCCCTTGTCGTCTTCCCCAGGATTATAGACGACGATGGGGTGATCCGAGGTATAACGTACCGTATCCAGAGCCTCCTGCTGACCCGAGACCGAAATATTCAACGCCTTCTCGAAAACGAGCACAGACGCCCAGGATCGATTCCTGGAGAGCAGCTGTCAACCAACACCGACGGGCATCAGGTGCCAGACATGTTCTCAAAGCTGTGGATCTGTTTGAAGGTTCGGCGGAGGAACCTCCGGATGGACAGGTCGACCCAGCGTGCTGGATTCTTCCAAAGCCACCGCAAGGCTTCGAGATGTCAAACAAGCAGAAGAACGCATACTACGAAGGAGGTGCAGGCTGGCAGGAGAAGCTCGATGATTGGAGGAATGTCCGTCGTGGCTATCGAATTCGAAAGGGGATCTATGAGGGCAGGGTCAATCGGACGAGAGTGAAGGAAGTCGTTGTTAGCATTGGCGAACGCTATCGGTTTGCATCTTCGAAATTTTCGGCCCCTCGCCAGCGGTGAAGCCATCTCAATTCAAGTAGCATTGCAACTGTGGGCAAGCTTTCAGTTCATCTGTAATGCATTCTTACGCCGACCCTACATCGATGTTGGGTGTGCCGAATACCAGACGGGTCTATTATTAGAAATGGACAGTCCTTCGATCTGTTAAGCATGGAATCCCTGGACCTTTTCTGGATATTTGAAAACATTTGAATTCTCAGATGAAATAAGAGGTTTGTGATGACGATGCAATTCCCAGATTGCCGTAACTCCGTTTGTCCTGTATCCTTTTCTAGCCCACCACGCTTCCGCCGCGGGCGATCAGATCGAAAATAAGCTGTGGTATATCGTACAAAGATTGCCCGTGTGTGTATATGCAAGAACCAGCGTCGATGCCTAGTGTGTGTGCATGTCTGCGAAAACAATCTTCTTCCTTTCTTCCTTCTCTCGAAACCGAAAATCCCTCGTTTAGAAACCTGGAGGGTTCAAGCGCTGGCTGACTCGTGTCCACTTGGGGAGCTCTAAAAATAACAAAACCTTGTCAGCGACCGATGCATAATTTGCACGATAAATCCTCCCAGTCCGATCGCCGCCGTCCAGATATCCTTCTCTGCCAGCCGACCTTCCGATGGGGCAACGGCCACGTACTGTGAATTCCCTTGCGGTATTTCTTCTCCTTCTTGTCGAAGATCGTGTACTTGTCCTTGGGCAACATCTCCTCCTCGCGAGGCATTTCGCTGTACCACCTCTCGACGGCCTTGGTGCTCTGGCCGTTGCGGTGGAGAGCGGCGTCGATCGTGTCGACGACGCGGTCAACGGCACGAAGACGCTTGCGCTGGCGGGCTTTCTGGGGTGCGGAGAGACGCCATGGGATTTTCCTGAGAGAGAGAGAGAGAGAGAGAGAGAGTCTAAGTCAGTCTGACAGACACCAAACGGGTTGAAAGAAGGACAGGACAATCGGATGCGGAAGTCCCTGGAACGAAGCTGTGCCTCGGGAGAAGGAAGACCTACCAGAGGAGACCCCCAAGAAGGGGAGAAGTAGGCTTGAACATCTTCGCGGTCGGAATTAATCGACGATGGGAAGAAGTTGATGGGATTCGATTGTCGACGGGCTCAAAGTTACGAAAATCGGGCTCCGGAGATTCTCGCGTTGGTCCGTGCGGCCCAAGACCGTAAGTAGTAAAGTACTGGCCTAACTAGGTATAGTAGGTACTAGGTACTCCGCGGTGGTTTTGCTCCACCTTCCCAATGGAAACGAGCCAATGGGTTGGCGGAAGGCTCTCACGCCTTTTTTCTTCTGACCTAACCTACCTTACAGTTGTTCGTCGATCCGGGGACAGTTGGGGTATTTTCTCTCTTTCCCCTGCCTTGTTATTGTTGGGCTTCTTTTTTCTTTCTTTCTTCGTTCTTTCCCTTTTGTCATTCTTTCTTCTTTCCTATGGAACCGCCATGTCCAGCGAGATGACCGTCGGCGCAACGGGGGACCGGCCTTCTGCTGCTTGGAGGACCTGGTCCTCCACCACCATGTTTGGGGTGGGCGCATTATGTCGCAGTTTTCTGAAGACGCTGTGTACAGTTGAGGTGAATGGCTTGGAACCCTTCATGGAGCTTTTGGACTCGAGAAGCGATCCGGCGCAAAGGACGAAGGGTTTGATTACAGGTATCTATCTCATAACGCTCCATTCGCATTGCCTGGCTTTCGATCGGTTCGTGGCTAAGTTTTACTCGTTCAATGCTATAGTATCGAATCATATCAGCGTGTACGTATGTACAAGTCGCCTCGACGGTTGAGGCTACGAAAGTGGCAGAAAACTGTGAAGATGGCTGACCTTCGTCGCTTGGATTGTGGCAGCATGGATGATCCATTATTGTGGGGGGCCCTTCCCTTGAGATACCATTTCGGACTCCCGTCGTGGAATAGACGATGGTCTTTTGGAAGTCATGATATCTGTTACCAGGGAAGGTAATTCGTCGATTGTCTCGATTCTCAATGACATTCCAACTCACCATGACTTCTTTACTATAGAGCACTCTCATTCTTCTTCACCATGGGCCAAGTCCTACCTACGCACCGACTCGCCCACTCCCCGCATGGCGGCCTCGCTCAACCCGCCATGACCCAAGCCATCCGACTCCTCTCCAAGGGACCCTTCACCCCCGAACCGCACCTCGCCGCTCCCGCCCGACAGCACTGGAGCATGAACAACGTCTGCGTCGACCCCTTCTCCGACATCCCCACCGCATACACCACCAACGGCGACGACTCCCACCTCGCCCCCTCGGCATACTCGTGCAACTCGTACTCGTGGCTCCACATCTTCCCCGAGGGGATGATCCACCAATCCCCCCAGAAGACCATGCGCTACTTCAAATGGGGCGTTGCGCGCTTGATCCTCGAAGCGAGCGAGTGTCCCGACGTCGTCCCGATGTGGCTCGAGGGATTCGACCAGGTCATGCACGAGGACCGCAAGTTCCCGAGATTCCTCCCGCGACCGTCGAGCGACATCAGCATTACGTTTGGGGAGAAGATCGATTCCGAGGGGGTGTTTGGGGGGTACCGGAAGCGGTGGCAGGAGATCAAGACGAAGGCGGAGAAGAGGGCGCCGGCGACGAACAAGGATCTTCCGCTGGGGGTGTTGAGCGAGGAGCTGATCCACGATCAGGAGGCGGTGGAGTTACGGAAGGAGGTCACGAGGCGGGTGAGGGAGTTGGTGTTGGATGTGAGGCGGTCGAGGGGTCTTCCTGATGAGGATCCCAAGCACGGTCTTGTGGAGACGTGGATCAGAGAGGGGCCGAAGAGAGAGGGGAAGATGAAGGATGGGTCGTGGGTGAAGGAGGGGTGAATTGAATCCACGATCTTGTACAGTAGTAGCGAATTTCGTAGTATATTTCTGGACTACGGATAGGGAAATTAACCGATGAGTAAGATAGACTCCGAGAAGGCAACGGCGATAAGATAAGCTACGAGCCAAATTAAGTTAAGCTGCTCCGCCTTTCTCCTACTTACTTCCCTACTCATCGAGTCATCACTTCACTCTCTCTCTCTCCCCAACACCACTTCTCCTTTGTATATTATTCTTTTCTCTCTATGCCCAAAAAGCACCGCAAGCACACCTTCGCCAACAAACCAGTCCACACGGTCCACCCCTCCCTCGCATCCTCCTCCACCCGCCACCATGACAGCAGCTCCCGCGCATCCTCGACGGAACAACCCTCGGTCAACGACCTGATCAACCACCTGCGCCGCACCCAAGTCTCCTCCCATCATTCCACCTCGCCCGACACTCCCACCACCTCATCCAGCAGCCCCTCGAGATCCGTCGTCGCCCCGCGATCCGTCCACCCGTCCCTCCGCAACCTCCTCGAACTCCCCGAAACGCCCCCGCCCCGCCCCCGCCCCAACGCGCGACGGGGGATCGGAGTCCCCGCCGGCCCTCGGGCACGACGCACCCCCGGGCCCCCGCCGCCCGAGAGCTGGCTGGCGGGGAGGAATACGGCGGGCCGCATCGATCCGCACGAGGCCGATGCGGTGCATGGCGAGGAGGAGGAGCGGGTGATTCTCCGGCTCGAGAGGCTGCCCGGGGCGACCTTCCCGAGGACCGATCGCCTGCTGCATACCGTGTTGAAGGCCATGGCGAGGGACTGGGCGTGGCATGTTGACTACGATGGGCCGTTTCTGGCACAGCTGCCCGCCCGGGTGAGGGGTTTGTTGATGAGTTATGTGGCGGTTTACGCGGGGCAACAGCAACTACGGGCTGGGACGTTACGGTTGCTTTTTCCACGAGCGGGGAAGATGGATGGTGAGGAGGAGGAAAAGGAGGATGAGGAGGGAGAAGAGGACGACGACAGCGCGTTCACGCCCAACACCGATTCCGAGGTTTCGAGGCTTGACCTTGGCGGGTGCATCGGGCGATCGATGACCCTGAAGCAACTGACGAACGAGCTGGTCGTGAAGAAGAAGGGCGAGGTTGTCGCCGCGGTCGTCGCGGAAACGGTACCGGCGTCCTGGGACGAGGAGGCCGATGACGACGACGACGACGACGACGAAGACGATGCGCCGCCTACTACTACTACTACTCCTCCTCCTCCCATCTCGATCCCGAAAGCCGTCAACCCGTCCGGGCTGCGATTCGAAAACCTCCGGTTCCTCTCGCTCGCTCACCCGCGCCCCGAATCCGCCAGCTGGAATTCCCTCCTCCACCTGCTCTCCCGCCTGTCGGTCCTCACCCACCTCTCCCTCGCCCACTGGCCGGTCCCGACCCTGACCCCGAACGCGATGCACGCCCGCGTCCGCCACCCCGTCCACCGCTCGTTGACCTTCCCGTACGGCGGAACCGACTCGTACGCGTCCTCCCTGGATAACGACTGGGCCGAGGCCGCCGGCGTCCTCCGCAGACTCTCCCGAGCCACGTATTGTCTGAAATGGCTCGATCTGGAAGGTTGCGGCAGCTGGTTCCCTGCGTTGAGCTGGCGTGGCGCCGGGCCGGATGGCGAGGCGTATGCGTCCGCGGGGCCCGAGTGGAATGGCTCGTGGAGGGAGGTGGAGTGGGTTGGCCTGGGGGCCGGGTGGGTGCCGAACACGGATGATGTCGACGAATTAACATTAACGGGTGTCAGCGCCATGCGGGAGAGTAGTAGTAGTAGTAGTCGGCTGCGCGAAGGAGGGTCTGCCGCGAGGTTTTCGGCTCTGAGAGGGTCGGCTGCGCCGACGACGACGACGGACTCGTCGGGCTCGGATTCCTCCTCGCAGCTGTGGGATGTGGAGGTCGAGAGGATCAAGTATCGCCAGGCGAAGGAGTGGGAGAGGTATCGCGGCACGGTGGATGCCGCCAGGGCCGTTCAGAGACGGGTCTTGCAGCTGCGACGAGAGGGGACGAGGAAGTGGATTCATTTCGAGCTTGGACTGGAGGAGCTGGGGAGGGATGCGCTGAGGAAGGTGTTTGGGTCCGAGTATTCCAGGGTGTTACGGTGATACATGGAACAACACTACCCTTGCCTACGTTCACGGTGCTTCAGGTTGTCTATAGAGGCTTAGACAACTACTGTACATACATAAGCATGCTATATACGATTCTCATGAAAGAAAAACAGATCACAGCGAAAGAGATAGTTGGAAACGAAAGATAGATATTTTTTTTAAAAAAATGCTGTCCACATGTACACCTTTTTTCTCTTTCTTCTACCCGCACACACAGATGCACACCACCGGTTGGTATCAAAAAAAGTCCATTACTTCCTAAGTCCTCATTTCTTCCCACGATTAAACGTCTTCAACGGATCCACCCTCCCTCCCGACTTCCTCCCCTTCCCTTTGCCGCGATTCCTCTCTCTCGCCTTGCGAATGCGATTCTGATGCGTCTTCGCAAAGCCCACGTACCCGACATCCTCCTTGGAAACGCCCTTGCGCCCCTTGGCCGGCATCAGATAGTCGGGGACGTGCTTCAGATGCGGCTGGATGCGCGCGGCGCGGAGTTCCCCGTCGTGGCGCAGCTGGCGCAGCTCGTCCGGGTTCTCCTCGAAGTGGCGCTTCAGCTTCTCGCTCTTGACCAGCTCCTGGCGGATCTCGCGCGCGCGGGCCTCCTGCACCGCCAGCCGGGTCACCGCGCGCAGCGCGTCGGTCATGCGGTACCGGAACGCGTCGACCTGCTTCATCTCGAAGTGGTAGGGCTTCACCTCGTGGCCGAGCTTGGTCTGCCGCTTGACGATCTTGGCCAGCACGGCTTCGTCGCGCTTCGCCGTCGCGATCGAGGTGGGCTTGTGCTTGCCGAACTGGTCGGCGGGGATCACGAAGGACAGGGCCATGCCTGCTTTGCCGGCGCGGCCGGTGCGGCCGATGCGGTGCGTGTACGATTTCGAGGTGGTCGGGAGGTCGAAGTTGAGCACGCAGGCGACGTTCTGGAAGTCGATGCCGCGGGCGATGCCGTAGTCCTTTTCCTTGCCGGTGAGCTTGCGGCGTTTTTCGGGCCGCGACGAGGAGGTTTCTTTCTTGGTCTTCTTTGTCTTTGTTTTTTCTTCTTCGTCTTCTTCTTCTTGGCGGTCTTCGTCGTCGCTGGAGCCGAAGCCTTCGAATGGTTCTTCTTCGTTGTTGGGGTTGGTTTGGTCGACGTCGTCATCGTCGGCCGCGCGGGGTTTCTTGGATGCCTTGGGAGTGCCGCCGATGACTTCCTGCTCGTCGGCGGCGATGATGATGTCGTAGACGCCCTTGTTGAACTCCTGGACGACGTGGATTCGAGAGTTGACGGGGAGTTCGGAGTTGAGGACGCAGCTCTTGATGCCGAATTGTTCGAGGAAGAGCTTGAGGCGGTAGCATCGGTCGACGTCGGCGACGAAAATGATGCATTTGCCTTTGATGAGTTGCAGCTTGAAGATGACGTACGTCAGGAGGAATTTCTCGTCTTCCGCGCATCTGGAACCCGAGTCAGTAAAAAAGCGATTGTCGCCCAGTGTACCTGAAAGCTAGCAGTTACTGACCTCACAACAAATTGGCTCACGCCAGCACCCTTCTCCTCGGCGTCTTCCAACTTCAAAATAACCGGACTCCGACAGAACAACCCCTTCAGGGTGTCGACCTCGGAGGTCAGCGTAGCGCTCATCAAGAACGTCTGCACGCCACGAGGAACCGCCTTGGCGAGGGCATTGATGTCCTCATCGTATCCATATGACAGAACCAGATCCGCCTCATCGATCACCAGGTGCGTGAGCTTGTCCAATGTGAGAGCGGAACTGTTGAGGTTGGCAAGGACACGAGCGGGCGTCGAGATGACGAGGTCGGGGAAGTCTGCGAGCATGGAGCGCTGGACTGCATCGGAGACCTTTTGCGTGAGGTTCACGGAGCGAACATCCTTGCCGCAGAAGGCAGCGAATGTGGTAACGACATTTTGGACTTGTTCCGCAAGTTCGCGAGTTGGGACGAGGATGAGCCCGGTGGTTGCTTTTAGGGAGGGGTCGGCCTGATCGTAGAAACTAACGGTTTAGATTCCAAATGTCTTCTGTAGAGACGAAAAAAAAAAGGGTGAAAAGGAGAATCATCACTAACGGCTTTCTTCTGGAGAATCGTCTGTAAAATGGGAAGGACATAGGCGGCCGTCTTTCCGGAGCCCGTCTTTGCACGAGCTGAGTTTCCATTAGCATCTTCCCAATCGTAGAATCGATAGAACCGGCATACCCAAAATATCCTTCCCCTCCAAAGCCAACGGGATAGCCTTAGCCTGCACCAGGGTAGGCTTCGTAAATTTCTCTTTTATCAATGCTTGGCGCAGTCGCGGATCGAGATTGAGACTCTCAAAGCCCGATTCGGTCGCATCGTTTTCCTCCGCAACCTCGGTCGAGGGGACATCGTTGGCGTCGAGCTTCCGCTTCATTGCTGCAGAATGGCTCAGCAATGGAGTTGGATTGTTGGTGGTGGTGGTGGTGGTGGTGGTGGTGATGGTGATGCTGCAATAAATTCGACTGCGGGCAATTCAGAAAGTTTTCCTGGCCGGGGAAAATCTAATCTGTCGGGCGGTGAGATTTGTTGGCGTTGGGATTGGTCACTGGTGGATGCGCTGCGGCAACTCCACTGCGGATCCACCCATGGATGTACTGTACTGTAAACTGTAGACAACACCGTCATTCAAGGATTCGACAGTTCGAGGGTAGTCTCGTGATTTTCAGTGGTTATTAGGGATGATGCATTTGTCATTGTTGGAGCACGATTCCTGCAACTTCTCTGTGAAGAGGCAGCAAATCAAGAAACTACTATGTCGGTGCCGAACAGTATATATCCGTCCGGCCAAGTTTATTGTCTGCTCGCGATGCAAACGAATTGATTCATTATATGAATATATAATGTCCGAAACGTGATAATATCTCCTCCATCAATTTAACCAGCTATCTTCACAGTCACCATATTCCTAACAAAAATACCTGAGAAACGGGAAAAGAAAAGAGACCGAAAGGAGTCCAAGAATGAAAGGGGACAGGAGACGCGAAATGATTGCCTTGAGTATCCAAGGGCCGAATACATAATAAGCTAATGGATTAAAAAAGTCAGGGAATGGTCTTGGAAAAATGCTCAATCAAACCGACCATCTTAATGGTCGAAACAAGCACTTATGAACCCATCCCATCCGTATATTGAGCGTGTGTGTCGCTCAACTCGTTATTACCGTCGCCTGACGGTATTGTCTTAAAAGAAAAGAGAGAGGAAGAAGGAAGAAAAAAAAAAAAAAAAAAAAAAAAAAAACCAAGGGTGAGTACGAAGATAAATGGACACGAGAATATGAAACCCAAAATAGGAGCACCTGTGTGCAAACCTTGCACCCATACCACTATATAACTTCCTGTTGAAGCAAATGCAAGTGGATGGATGAACGTAGATGTAGGATGTAGATGGCAGAAACCCAAGGCTCCGCCTTCGAGTCACGTATTCATAATCAATATACATGTATATATGTGGGCTTTTGACTCCCAGCAAGAGCTCCGAATGATTGGACTCAGCGGAGTCCAATACCGAGCAGGACGTATCAAACAGATCCACCCCGTAAAGTGAGACGAGAACCTGCTCAGTGCCTCTAGTTGAACGAAAATTCGTTCTTCGTATAGGCGAGAAACTTGGGCATGGATGATTCGGCGATTTTTCCGACGGGAAGGACCTTCACGTTATGTTCCACAGTATAGACCTTGCCAAAGTTTAATCGCGACATGGGATCTAACTTCTGGTCCGGCCTCGAGGGATCGACTGCGAGCGGCTCCTTGGTCATCAGAGGCTCTTGCGGACTCCGGTAGGGCCTGGTGTCGCTCATGTGAATGATGGCATGCGTAGAAGGATCCACTGATTTGGCTAGTCCTTTACGGCCGTAGGTACTTATGGGTCTATTGGTATGTGTGAGTGAGAATTGACCGGCGCTTCTGGGGAAGACACGCTTACAAACACCAGGCGCATCCTCTCTGCTCTTTAATGACAACCATGCGTCGGATTGTACTGTAGATGGGTTCTCCATATTTTCCATAGGAACAAGGCGCAGTCTCCGTGAGGACCGTTCCATTTCGTCCATAGTTTTCATGCCACAGGATGGCAAAGACCTGACAAGATTGGTCAGCAGATCTATACAAGGCTGGTTTTAGGGTGTTTACGTACCCTGCCAACTCTGAAGAATCTCCGAGGATTGGACTGTGTTTTGTAGCCTGATGGTGGTCAGTTATGTAGGTGTTATAGGTGCAGGGTGTTACATACGCGGATTGAGAGGTTCTTGTTCACCAGTAGTTCCAGCAATGTGATTTTTCTCGGGGACTTCTAAGATCTTTGAGACCCTTAGTTGATGGCTAATCTCAGATAACACATTCTTCTTACCTCTCGCGGGTCCAGGTGCCTGTGCGATCGGTCATGTCGATTATTAATGGATTGACGTTCGCTTTCGTAGCTTGCTCCTGATGTCCTTCGTGGACGACGCGAATGGGAGTCGTTGATATCCAGACTCTGCATGTTTTGTAGTACATCGTTCAATTCGGCTCCCCGGCGTGAGCTGGCGGGAGGAAGCGATTCAACGTAGTTTCGGTGCCTGCCACCAGCAACTGCCCGGCGTCGAGAATCGCTTGGAGATGCTTCATATTCGTGCTCCCTAGACACAATGCGATCTGACCGCACTAAGCTCGTGTGGTGGCCTCCATTGCCAGAGCCAAGGCGATAATTGTTCGAGGGGTAATAGTGTGGGTCAAGTTGATGACTTTTCTCATTCGAAATCAAAGTTAATACAAAGGATCCTTCACTCGGATTTCAAGAACGAGCAGTCAGAAAACTTACGCAAAGGCTTCACTTGACTGCATTTGGTATGGTGTAGAGTGTCCATACGCAGCTTGCTGGTCGTACGCGCCAAGATGGGCTGTACCGTCTGCAAATCTATGCTCATCGTAGCGAGCCTGCTCATAATGTCCGCCACCGTCGCGATATCCGAAGGGCTCCCTCGGAACTTCAGGCCCTGGTGATGGAGGATTCACTTCGTAAGGATGCGCCTGAGGGTGAGTTTGATAGCGCGGTACCGCACTGCAGGAAGGAACGAACGTCTTTCAGCACAACAACCAACAACGGGCAACTACGACCTTGAGAACTGCCATACCTGCGGTAACCTTGTGGGTTCTCAACCTCTTCATCCCATTCCTCATAGCCTTCGCCTGTTGTAGGTACCCCAATGTTAGATTTCTTTCAGGTACTTTGCTCCAGTGGATATACAAAGTCTAACTGACCATTCCCTCCCACAGATCCATAACCTCGTTGGTGGTTAAAGTCCCAGTTCGACGCCATGACGTTTACATCGCGCCAGGATCACCTCGCCAGCAAGCTTGAATCGGAAGACAAACAAAAAATAAAAGTGATCGATTTTTCTGTCTAGCAACACCACTATACAGACCGTCGATGTTCCAAGGACCTGCCTTAGGCTTGCGATAAACCACTACCGCCTCCACAAAATCCCCAACCTCCGGGCTTCTCAAATAATCCATGGATTATGCGGCTCTTTGGCTTTCTGTCTTTCCATGATGGAGGAGAATACGGATGGCAGACTAGTGCGAAAGGTCGCTGCAAGCTGGATGCAGACACTTTGTTGTCGGAATCTGACTCGCAGACGCGATCGCACATGACAGCGGATTCGGCCCTCATCCTGCAGGGTTCGACCAGATCGCTACGAGATTTGGGCTCCGGCAGCTCATTGATTGCAGTTTTAGGGGGGGCCAGTGGCTTGAACTACTATCGAAGTATGATGACCCCAGTCCCGTCCGTCCGAGCTTCGCGGGCGCTAACTGCTGTACGTCTTCCCTAGGCTCTGGCGTGGATCGGCTTGTGAGTTCTGCTCATCCCAGTCGGTTTGTTTGATAGTTGCTCCAGCACGACGGCATGGCGTCGACCCGTCCAGGATCTGGAAGGGATGAAACGTTATCGTGCCGTTGCGACCCCCCGTAGGGACCCAAATGCACCAAGAAGAGCCCTAGCTTAGGTCGGAAACTTGTTGACAACACGCCTAAAGCCGCCGATTTCCCAGGGAAATGTCACACAATGTCAGACCTCAAATGACAGGGCTTCTTCACGCGACGAGTCATGGACCTTTCTTTTGCCAGACTCGTAAAAGAAAGAAGAAAAACAAACCCCACGGACGACCAACAAGGAGGGCCGATCTCTTCCAGACAGCAAGGCCCTCCTTTGTTTGTGGCATCCCTGAATTCCGCGGAGGGATTTACTCCGTTTGGAGCCTCTGCGCGGGTGCGAGTTACTACCAATCACTAAGTGTCCGCCTTACCGCCAGTTCATTTACATCCGTCAGGGTTAGCGACCATCGCCCACATTCTAGGGAGATGCAAATCTCGCAACACCAGGGTCGACTTTCAAGATGGTCGCGACCTGGCCTGGGCGATTAAAGGGAAAGAATAATGCTGGAAAGGTAATATGCGTTGAGTAAACCCTTGAATGCCTTTTCATGCTTATCGGGTTTTAGGTTCGAGGAAGGGAGGGCGGGTTGGAGAGCTACAGTACGCCGAGCCTAGAGGTTCATGGTGCACAACATGTTCGAAGCTTTTCCTTCGAACTTTCCGACCAGTTGAGAGAATTGGAATTTGCGACCATATCGCCATCTCCGACACTCGTTCAAGATGAGGTCGGTTGTTCCAGCGTGGACAATGGCGACTTCGCTGCACAAGATATATTGTCGGAATCAGCCATGTCTCGACCCACAACTCACAGTGAGGATGAACACAATGTCGATGTCTCGCCCCCAAGTTCCAGGATGAAAGAAGGTACCGAGGAGTCCCTGAAGCGGCCGGCAATCTCTTGTCAATCTGTAGCGACTCAAACTGATGGGTTTTCTGATACGGTTCTCTCTTCAAAGCTCAAGCATGCAATCAACCAGAGAATCCAGAAACAAGACCAAGTATCTGCAAAAAGATTGCAAGTTCGAGAACTACGGTTTGCTCTAAGATTCAAGAGAGACGAAGAAAATGGTCTGCGGGCGGCATTGATGAAGAAGCTTAATGTCCTATTCGCACAAGATCCCCCCACGGATACTCGGTCCATATCGTTTGACTTCGAACGGTTCCAGTCACTTGAGGATGCAAACCTAGAGTTGGAAAAAAGCTATCACCAGGCGGAAGACGAGCTGGAAGCAGATGAATATGCGCTGATCAAGATCGACGCAAAGATTTCTCGATTCATAAAGCAAGAAAGCTCTTCTCTCGAAGAGGAAGAAAGCTTAGAATCCGATTACGAGGATTCAGACGACAATTCCTCCACCATTAGCGGCCACACTCAAGCTCCGCTTAGTATGATGCAGTACATGTCCCGCGTCGGAGACGTGCGTCTTCTTCAAGAGCGGCTTTCCGAACTTGAATCCGACTGGTTCGCTATCACCGAGAAGCAACACCAACGGCAACGCATGAACATGCCCCTGGATGAGGAATCTCTCGAATTCTTAGACGAGTACGACGAGACGAAATTGCAGATACAGGATGAACTCGATGAAGCCCTGGCAGACGTCAACCGCCTACGTGCGATCTGCGAGAACCAAGGCCTCCTTACCGACGACTATGCCGACGGCCTGCATGTTGTGCACGAAATCAACCTGGGTGCCATCGTCCGACAGCGAGCAGATCCACTCAAAGTGTCAGAGTTTGACGATTCCTCCCCTTTCTTCGAGCCAGGAATGTCTGCAAAACTGGACACGACGACATTCATCAATAAATGGATTCTACATCGTCTGCGTCTATCATCTTTTGAGATTATGCGTTTGAAAACTTCACCGGAGCTAGAGGATCTGTGGGCACGCGGATGGGATGATGCATGTATCAGTCGACTGGCGCTGCAGGTGTGGTTCGAAGATGGGATGGGGGTCTCGACGCCATGGCAGACTCCATCGGATACTTCGTCCACGGAGATTGATGTAGACAAAAGCCCTCGCAAGAGTGCCGGTGACACACCAAGGAATCGGAATCGTCCGGTGTTTGCGAAAAGCAAATCGATGCCACATTTGAGGCCAAGGGTACAGACAAGTTTGAGAGATCATTTTTCTTCGACGTCGATATGATACCCCTTTTATTTTCGGTCATTGTATTTCCGCAATCTTTCAGTTGCATTTACTACAAGTTTGTTTGGAGATATTTCCGTTACATTGTCCCGAACTTCCGGTTAGCACTCGATTCATTCTATAGAGGGGGACGTGGATATGGAGTGGAGCATGTCGAGCAACAGCAGCTCTGGACACCGGTTTTTGGTATTTAATCATAGAACGGGCAATCGGGATTCCACTCGTTCTAACTTGCACGAACTTGGCAATCAATCTATTTACGCAGTCTCGTCTGACGTGATATACCACAGAACTCTTCTTGGCCCATTAGTCCAGTGTTCATTCCAACTACTCGTCGAGACAATCTAATCCGTAGGGCGTCGATGATAATGATTCATGCCTGGCAAAGATGACAATAGTTACTTTTGCCTGAAGAAGGCACCGGCTGAAATCGACATAGGATCATCGCCGAGTCATGATATGTATCATCCACATGGCATTGCAACAGCCGTCCACGGGTTCTAAATGGACATTCCCGATACGATTGGTTGGTCGGTCGACATCCCGGCCGATTGGCGCCTCAATTCCGAATATTCCTGAAGCAACCTAGGTTACCCTCACCAATAACCTTAGCAGACTAACTAACTAGTAGGTTGATTGATGTTAGGCATGAATGATGACCATGTCCGCGTGACTTGACCCCTCCTTCCCCCTGGAGGATATATCATATCAGATACTTAGACTAGTTGACATCCAACAAAGCCGAGAGGGTCAGGGGGATGATCCGGTCGAGAATGAAATGGCTTTCGCCCTTTTCCAGGGGAGATGGATCATGGGTCAGCCGCAAGCAATTTTCATTTCTGAATTGGATATGGATATGTATCCGGATATTTCCATGGATATGCCATCGGTGTACGCAGCTGACGATTCCATTCTCATTCTCCTACGGAGGAACTTTCTTCCAACATCCATCATCCCCGGTTGATTAGGATTAGGATTACGATTAGGATTCCTGTGATTAATTACTATGGAGTAGTTAACTGTCGGTGACGACGGAAAGACCATGGTTGAGCGTTGGTCTTTAGATTTGAAAAGCGTGGTTCTTTCCGCGCTACGCAGGATGAACTGCAATGCACTGACTGACTTGCTGGCATGTTCAGGAGAATTGGTTGACGTCCGGATTCCCGCAAGAGCTCAGGTGGCAGGCAGCCTCATTGTAAATGCCTGTCTTGTACATACCACCGTCGATTGTTGTGACTAGGAGCACCATTGGCTGGTTTGAGAATGGGTGTTGGTGCCGTCAATTAAGTGACATCTTTTTACCTCCATTTGTGGGAAGAGATAGCATAACATTATTAGATTAGTGAAGGCCTGATAACCACCGAAGGGTGGAAAATAACGTTGGACGAAAAAGGAACGCGAGTAAACGTGGGTTTTTTACCTATACTTTCAGGCTTTATCGGCAGATTTTATCAAGGAATGCCACTCTGTGACAGCCCATGGAGACGTGTACGGTAGATGAGGACCGCCAAAGTTTTCAAATATCATGCCTCATGAAGTTTCACAGAGACCATAACAGGCCGTAATTTTGCGGTGAAAGGTCTGACGGCCCTGGTTACCTATATTTTAGACTACTTAGAGTCTCTTAGAAATAAGATCTAAGTTCACAGTGGGCAGTGGAGTAACACCGCGTATGTGATGTCGGATAAGAAGCGTCCTTCTGTGTTCATCTCCATGAGATGTTCCACTTGATAAAAAAAGATTAGCGACTCAATAGAAACATTGAGACATATATATATATATATATCAAAGAAAAGGATTGCTTGGATCAAGAGGGCTTACTGTGTAACTGCCGGCCATTGTACGAGTTTCCACTGGCAAGAAAGACCATCTGCAACTCGCTGTTGACGCAGTCGGCCCGGTTGCGATACACAATTGTCCGCAGCCGGCACATCACTGTTAGGCCGAGGCTCACTGACCGTCTCGTACTGGGCAGACTGCAAGGTAGTTTGATCCTCGCCGCCGTTCTGGTCGTCATATTTGTAGCAGTACGACCGGCTAGCTCCAACGCGCTTCTCCAGTGTCGACGAAAACTCGCTGCACGTCTCGTCCCACTCGGCGCTGGTGCAGTCGCTCTCCGCGCCGGTGCACTCATCTGTCGCCGAGCAGCTTAGCACCGGGCTGAAGCTGGCTAGATCGTCGTAGCTCTGAAGATTGCACAGGATGTCGTCGGACAGGTCCTCGATGTCCTGATCGTAAATGTTGCCAAACCAGTCGTTAAGCTCATCCCTGAAGCCCGGGAACTGCAGGTTGGAGAAATAGTCCTGGATCTTCAGGTTCCAGTACGAGATGTAGTCGGTGATAAGGTCACTGTTATAGTATGCTGCGCTCAGGATGGCAACCAGCACTTTTTGAGTCTGGTCCCACGCCTTGGTATCGCTGACGTCGCGGCTAGAGAGGCCTCCGGACACCGTGTTGGGGCACGTAGGGCTCTGGAAGAAGTGGCCCAGGGCTCCTGCCACTCGGTGTCGTAGCGGCCGTTGAGCGCGCAGTACGCCATTGCACCGGGCTTGTTCTTGCACACGCCCGTCCGCTCCATGGCGAGGCGATACATGTTGTCCGGGCAGTCCTACTTTTTCTCCCCTGTTACTTTCGAGCGGATTGTGCTGGCTTCTGCCCTATGACGAGATGGAAATATGAATATAGCCGCAGATCCTTTTGCTGCAGTTCCTCCTGCACCCGACTAAGCAGGGCATCAGTGTCTTCCTTTGACCAGCCCAGTGTCTTGGTGAACAGACGCAGCGTGTATCCCTCCAGCGCGCACTGTATCTGGAACATATAGTAACTCCCAATGTTTTTCAGCTTTGGATCGTCACTCCACTCGCCAAACGGGACCTGGTCGCAGATACTCAAAAGTCAGCTTCTCAGGCCACAATACATATATGGATTGCCTTTGAATCTTTTTCCATTTCAGGCTCACCTTAAATATCTGTTCATCGACTTGCATAAAGCCAGCTGAGTGCATCAGCTCCTTCTGCTCGGCTGCCACGTTGACTCTCTTGCCAAACTTGGCCGCTGCCTCGTCTATCAGCGCCTCCCACTCCCTCAGCGCCACCAGGTTTTCATCCTGTGCGTTGTCGGTAAAGAAGCGCAAGTCGTTCTCCCATACTTCCAACCACCCGCCCGGGAGAAGATGCCGGTACGCATTAGCGTAGAACCTATCGTAGTCGGCAATCACCCCGCCTAGCGACTGCGCATGGATCAAATGAAACGCCTGTCTTGCGGTAAACGGCCAATCGCCCTCGAGGTCGTGGTGTTCGAAATACTGGAGATCTGGAGACATATGGGTCGGGTCCATGCCCGTCAGGCGCGGGGCAGGATGATGCCGGTCGAGCACCATGAGCGTCCAGGAGCCGCTGCGGGTGGCGAATTCGAGCAGTCTGTGGTTTTTCTGGACTGGACCTAGGGGAGCAACAAAGGTTCTGCCGTCTAGAAGATGGTGCCAGATGGTGTTGATGGTCCCGTGCGCTGTGGTGGCCTTTATATCGTCTGGAAAGGGGAATTCGGCCTTGAAGCCGTAGTAGCGGCGTCCATTTTCGTATGAGTGGTTGTTGCGTGCACTCAGCCAGTTGCGTTCCACTTTTCTTTTCTGTTATCTATTATTTCCTTTTTCGTGGGTAGAGATCGGGTTCAGGAGATGAAAAGAAGAGGGGGGAAAAGGCAGATAGATACTTAGGGCCCCCGCCACCTTTAGTCAGAAACATAAGAAAATAACATTGAATTTTTCTACCCCGTTCTGATCACCCACCAACGAACAAATTCGATAGGTTATAAAAATTTGAAGCTATCAAATCACCTAACCAACGCGTCTTTTTCAATTAATTGATTATTCACATGTATGTGACACCTATTTCCAGCATTTCCTCTAGTACCACTTTAGCACTTCCAGAGCATTAGGTAGAATGCATTCTGGGGGCTCTAAATTCTTCACTCTAGTATCCATCATCCCGGTTGATTAGGATTAGGATTACGATTTCCTAGGATTCCTGTGATTAATTACTACGAGTTTATATAATCCCAGGTTATGGAAGAAATATGACACGGGTGGTCCAAAAAAAAAAGACACGAGAGGATAAGTCGACTAAAGTTAGTAATATATAGAAGTATTTGACTGGTGCCTTAGGCCTACTATATTTTTATCTAGCTACTTTCGGTAATATCTTCTAAGTAACAACCGTCCCATCATTCCAGGATCTTACGATATATTGAGGTGGGGACCTGAGGCATGATGGAGGAGATATGATACGGTTAGGTGGAAATAGAAAACCCACGGTCTCACGAATCCGAGAAGAATGGAGAAATATGCGAATGCAAGCCTGAATAGGAGCCAAGTCGTTGCTAGCGTATTCACTAAAAGCTTGGAGGATTGGCGATTTGGCAGGCCGAGCCAGCTTCTAAATAGGTGGTTCACGTTGGCTTCGCCTTTCGTAGTAGGATGTTCTTTTAAGTCGCTGGGAAGAAGCTGCAGCGAGGAGAGAGAAGCGAAAGATCACTAATCCCCGACACCGTAGCGTCTAGACGCACATGGGTGTGAACAAATCGGGGTCCCCAAAGGGAAATGGAGGAATCTGTCATAACCGCAGACCTAACCGATAAAGGAGCCATCCTAACATCAGGCCTCGAGACTTCAACCGGGTCAAACAGTCATCGACTCATCGAATGGCAGGCTTCGACGTCCATCCAAGAATCAAGGCGGAGCTCCCTCCCTTCCAGCCTCTCTATTGAAATTGGAGACGTCGCCGTTGTAGAGACGGATGAGAAATTGGCAATTGTCGCAGGGGTTCCACAGGCCGCGCCATATGATCCCAGACAGTCGGTCATCGTACAAGTGTGCGATGCCTATATATCTGCTGGACAAAGCCAAGCCATACACCCGCTCCACTTCATCTGCCGTTCCACAAGGCATCAAAAGCTTGCGGAAGGGATAGGTCTCACCGCAGCGACCAAACGGCGTACCCCGTTTCTTCCCTAATGCTCGTATGGTGGGGGTCCATGCCTGGGACCAGTTGGCCAGCGTTAATAACGTAGACCTAACAACCCCATATCGAGCGCGGTCCAGAACGGCCAGCCAGGATCCTGCTACCCCATTGGTAGCAAAACCTCCTCTCGAGGCGCCAAGGCAATACTCCCTTTCTTCGGTCCAGGTGCATTGGAATACTGCGGGCCGTCCAGCCCTCCCCTCTCTGATAAGCTTGCTACACCACTGTCCGAACACAGCAGTCAGCGGAAGGTAGAAATTCCGCTTCGTTGCCCCCGTGGGAGCACGGCCTAGACTACTCATAAAGAGCCCTAGAAGATCTGGAAGCGCCCAATACTCAATTCCCTCGTACTCCCACTTTATTAGACGAAGACTCGCTACCGCGGAAGGCCAGTTAGGATTCGCTTCGCGAGCGATATTCTGCGGCGGTGGAGGGATGAGGTAGCCGGTGCCATCTGGACAACTTTTATAAAAGTTAGCAATCTCCAAACGCGCTTGGCTTCATAGTTCCGAGTAACTTACCGAAGTCGGGTAAAATACACTGTGGGGTAGAATGCCCATCTTCGCCATGCAGAATTCACCGATCCTTCTTCGACAGACTCCCGTGGATTTTCGGCTCCCGGCTTATCATCGGATGCTGGAACAGCATGATCGAGCTTGACGAGTCATCACGCCCTCAGCAGCGAATGGTACCGCCCGATGGAACAGGGCGAAGATCTTGACGACCTCGGAGTTGTCCTCGGCGATGGGGGAATTCGAACCCCGTTCACGTCTTTACATCTCTCCCTCTTGGTGAGAGCACTGAATTAACTGGATATACTCCCCAGCCTGTTCTTTGACCCATGTAACGAAGTCAGTCGTGGAATGAAACGTCGAGCCCCAGCAGTTTTGGAGTCGACAAACTCCTTCGCATTCTGGCATTCGCTCCAGTGGGCACGCATGGTGGGGCTTGTGGTGATGGTTGTGCAGGGTATGATTTAGGGAAATGCGGACATTTGCATTCAAATGACATAGAACGCGGTATTATGACGTGCCGAGAGATATATAGTAGGCGTGCAGTATGATGGACGGAGGAGGATGGCGGCCTAGCCGATGTATGTTATACCAGGCCGAAAGGAGGAGAAAAGAGGGAAAAGTACGTCGACAATAAAGTCGAGGGAAGGTTCCATGGAGGAATGAATCGCTGGAGCGACAAAGGCCACTCTGCAGTTTCATGCTGATAGCTTCATCAAGTTTAGTATAGTAGCTGTGCCTTTTATGACAGGATTCCCAGTCTAAAGTCTCGATTGGATGTTGTCTTAGCAATCCGCTTGCTTCCGGCCGATTCTATTTATCCAGTACTATAGTTTGTTTACTTGGTGGCTATGATGGTATAATAGGTGTGCTATGTTTACTACAGCTTATTCAGCTGAAGAGTTATTTATTTACATCTAACATTCTCGAGTGATCCTAATGGACTGTTACTGTTAGTACTCAGTCATCAACAAGAGACACCGAAGAAAGTCGCACGGCTAGTAATAATCGATATTCAAGTTTCTCGATAATTAATATCCCCCGTCATGCAGAGCCAACCCTGTCGTGTTCCTACTGAGTACAGTATAGTACAGTAGTCTACAGGACACGGCACAGACAAGACAAGGTTCCAGTTCTCGGAGGATTTAAATCATCCTGGTCATCTCATCGGATTGACAGACAACTTAGACTATGTATTACAGAGTCACCGCGGAAGTATCCCATCTCGTATTCATTCATCCCATCCCTTGCTCCAGTTGCTCATGAATGACAACTCCACGTGAAAAAGAAATCGTCCGCGTTCGTAGACTCCTGATTCTGTACTGTACACTTACAGTAATGTATCGAGTAGAGAGGGGTCGAACATTACGCAACAAAACTTGGAAGTTGGCGAAGAGTTCACAGTCCTCGCAGAAAAGCGGTGAAGGGGGGGATCTCGATGGCATCGATGCAAATTATGTGGAGAAAGGAAAACCTACGATGGTAGCACGTCCTCGATGCGGCGGTGATGATTGCACGCTTTGACTCGGCAAGTGTGAAGTTTCAAGCAAGGGGGTTCCTGGGTCTCTGTGCATGTCACCTGTACGACTGATGATTGAGTTGTGTTTGTAGCATTATGGAGTAAGTTGGAGGGCCGTGCGATGCCGGCGTGTGGATGGATGTACTGTACTGTACTCCATAGGTCACAGCTGTGATGGTGAGGAGTTGGAGAAATAGAGGAAGTCGAGTTGATCGAAAGTTGTCGTCACTGGGTGGTGGTTATGGTCGAGATCTACTACTTAGTACACATGGATCTATAATTCTATATCGTACCGTATGTGGGGCAAAGGAAAGATGCTGCAGGTGGGGTCTCATTCAACGATCGATCGAATCGAATCTACGATAGACTACACCGTACAGTGGACACTGAAGCGGTAGAAGATGGAAACCCCAAAGGGAAGGATAAACGAGGCAGAACACATGACCTCAGGTCGAGGAGATTCGGATTTGCCGTTGTCAACCCTGATATCAGTACCTGAAGATACGTATATCTTTAAGAAGTGAAATGGCTGCAGCTCGATCCAGGAAAAAAAAAACATCATGCAGACCTAATCTGCCTGATCTGATGCTCAGCGGACATAGAATTGAGATCTACGCTCACGATCAAGCTATATCACCGGCAGCAATCCATTGGGTATAGCCCATAGAATGAAGATTCCGGACGTTTCCGTTCTGCCCGACATTGCATATGTTTGCCTACGCAGGACGACAAGCATCTTGGCTCTCTTTCTGACAGAGGTCAGTCAGGTCCATCGGTAAGGTAGCGAGCACATGGTCTTGATTCAACAAGTAGTTATACAGACAGTTTTGCAGTCCTTGATGGCGATCGCGTGACGTGTGTCCACGGATAATGACGAAAACCAGGAGAGATAAGATGAGTGGAGGGAGATAAGCTAAGGGTAAGCATGTACGGGTGCGAATAAGGCTGCATTTACCATGTCGCCCATCAGTCAAATGCATAGGAATTGTCGGCATACTCGTTTTGTAGATGATGTCTTCCATCCATTCAAGTCGGTACCCGAGCTCCGGGATGGCTATTAGGCAACAGACGAACGGTGGGGGTAGTCTAGTCCATAGAAACAATAGAGTTAAGATGTATGGATTTGTATTTGTAGTAACGGGCTCAGCTGCTCATGAAGGCCGATCATCTGGTGGGGGATGGCCCGTCAGGAATAGGACGTAGGAAAAAGGTGTGCTACCTTACCTTACCCGTGGGAATGGGAACGCTCCATCGTGATGGATCCAGAATAAGCAATTGTAGACTGACGAACTGCTCCAGAGGCGCAGCAGTCCGTCATCGGCGGCTTCGAAGGCAGTGAAGACTCAAGAGTCGGCGTCAAAAACTGTTGGGACTGCGTGACTCATGGCCAAATCACCGAGTGATTTGATTTCTCATAGGCGGCAAATATCTGCAGCAGACTGTTAGGCGCATCAGTGCCCGAAGTATGTTACTGAGCCACCAGGCGGTTAAACTTTTTTTTAGTCGATTAGTCTATACTCCGTACCAGAAAGTGTCTGTCAGTTAGGTCAGTACTCAGTAGTCAGCTCAGCACGGTGTCAAGGACTCAAGGTGTGGGAAAGATGATCAGGGGTGGAAACAAAAGCGGAGTCAGATTTCTCGTCAGATCAAGGATCAACAGGAGCGATGTTGGCCAGATATTGTTTGGTCAGTGTAGGGACTAGGGAATCTGGGATGATGATACTGATGATGACGGCATGAAAATCACGCAACTGCAGTTCCCGGGATTCTAGCGTGCTTCGAATTCTTCGACTCTCCACAGCCCACCCGATCCATGGCGAGTCTAAAACTCTTTCTTTTTGATTTATTGATTTTAAATTTTTACCCACCCACTGCCCAGTAATGTTGGACATGGACATTGTAGCTGTCTTCTCTCTACTTGCCGAGTAATGTCAAGTACCGGGAAGGAAAATAAATGACGCCATCATCAAGGACAGGGTCAGCTCGGAGTATTTTCAAGGGTGGGATCACCAAAAAGTAATTTCCTGCAACTCAGATAGAGATACACCAGATGTGACAGACAGTGTCGCAGACGTCATGCGGGGGTCTTATCTGATCCAATCCATTGTGTGCGGCACACAATGGAAAAGACCCAACTGAATATTATATGTGGGTAGATCGTGGGAGCCTACAACGACCCTTTCCTCTGATATTGTCTTTTTTTTTTATTCCTTTGGAGGAGAGATTTGGAGAGATTTTTCACTGCCCCTCCTTGATACTTGCCCCTCCTTGATGACCAAGATGGAGATGCATCGGTGGAGGCGATCATTGGGCCGCAACGGCTGGGAAGAACCTTCGATTGGGCTTTTGGGCAGCCAACCAACGCACGGGTCAACAAGATCTAAGCCCGCCTAAAACAAGACGAGGGTAAACATTCAACAAGACGGCAGGATCGGGATGAAGATAATTTAAGATGCCTGCTCATGCAGTAGGCACCAGAGCAAAGACAAAACGAAAAGGACAAAAAGTATGTAGTGATAGTCAAGTCGGTGGAAATGGCGGAGAGGAATCCCGTACCTACCAGGAATGTACTTACTTAAATCACAATAAAGAAGTTTGGTTCCGCAAAGAACCAGGGAATCAAAACCCACCCGGATCCATTACTCTATTTCCCTCTGTTTAATTACTTACCTCTTCAATATCTTGTCCGTATCCATTTTGTTTCTTCTTTTTAGACCATACATCAGGTACAAACAACAGTAGTACTATTGTGTCTCCATTGCCTCCTTTTTTTTTGCCTTCCAAGGGAGGTCAATATCACGAGTTCTCATTTTGTGTAGCCCATCCGAGCCATACAATGCAGCCGATTGAGCCGGAAAATCACGCTCACGTCTTGCGCCAGTTCTGCCCGACCATTCCTTGAGAGGGACGAAAAGGAAAACCGAAGTCGGAGGATTAGTGACGTCTCCACGAGACTCAATCTGAAGAAAAAAACACACAAAAAAAAAAGGAGAAAAAAAAGAAAAGAAAAAGGGGGAGAGAATATTATCTATTTGTCTTTTTTTTTTTAATCTCCACGGTACATATACGATTTCTTCAGTTCTTCGTCTGTTCTGTCTGAAATCCGTTGTTGTTCGCCCATCTTAAATTAGCGGCATATCAGGCACTAACCGCTAACCCCACCTCATTCTTCCGGCCATTATCTTTCTTTCCCTTCAAGCACATTGGAAGCTTCCCTCACCTTCGCATCCCCAATCAACTCCCATCCTCCTTGGAACCACCCATCCTCCTCCCCTTCTTCTCCCTGTTTCTTTTTCGCAAATCCGCTTTCCGATCAGTCTGAAAAGTTGCCTATTCCCGGGGCCTTCCAAACCGTCCCTAATAATCGCCCCTCGTCTGACTCCCGTCTGTCGGAGCCGCTTGTGTTTCTTTTTCTGCTTGGTCTCCCCCGTGGGCGCGTTGGGTACAAGAGTCCGCTCGCCCTCGCATATCTTGCGCACCTTAACCTGCATCTCTCGCCTAGCCGTCCTTTTTTTGTCTTCTCGCATTTTCTTTCGTTTTGGTTTATCTCTTCCTTCCAATCTTCTTCTTTCTGTCTGTGTCATAACTGGACCTGTTCCTCATTTGATTCTTGTGCTATCTCCACCTAACCCCACCTTGAACAAGAAAAAAAAAGGTCGTCAGGCCCGGAAAGCGCACCCAACCTGCCTGTTACACGCTCTGCACTCTGCAAACTGCAGGCAGCTTTTCTACCTACTGCCCCCCTTCGTCCACTCAGAGACTGCCAGAGTAGTGTTCGTCGGTTGACCCACGACTCTACCGTCGCGCACTCGCTTCCTGGCCATTCCCCCCTTTCCCCATCAACTCCGTTCGCCGAACCAACCGTCAGCAAAACCCGCTGAGTTTCGATGGAGACATTGCGGCCTTTGGACGATTCCTGCCACTACGCATCCACTGCCCGCCGCTGACAGCGATCTAGACACGCCGTCGCACTGCCCGTCGCCTCAGCGATCTGCAGCCTTTGATACGATTTGAAATTTTCCACGGGCTGCATTGGGTCGGAACTGGCTTGCACCCAGACAGAATTGAGTCATTCGATGAAAAAAGTGGTGGCTGCGGTAGCCGTCGAAGCAGCCGGAGGCCTGTTGGGTCACCACGTTTCACGTCATCCACCTTGGACCTTCTTCCCCCCTTCCCCTCCCTAGGTACCAACCGGCCTTGGCTGCCGTCTCAGAGTCATGCCTCGTAAAGTCCCTCACGCTGCCTTCTGTGAGGAGTACGACGAAGATGCTCACGCTATCCTACCCGACACCCGTCAAGTCGCCAACGTCGCTGCGAAACGCTCCAGGGCTGAGCTGAGACTCCCTGAACCTCTGATTGACGGTGCAAGCGACTCTGGATATTCCAGTCGCACTGCTGCCACCGTCAACAGCACCCAATCTGCCCCGTCGGGCCGGAAAAGTCCCGTCCCTCTTAAACTGGACAGCACGCTCAAGAGAGCCGACATCGAGCGGGCTAGACAGACGGCCAGTCGCAAAGACCGTGCAAAGGAGAAGAACGGGCGCCCGGCGCGTGATGAGAAGATGCAGGTTGGGGCTTATCCAAGTGCCAGCCATCCGGCTCCTCACCAGCGCTCGCCGTCCAAGGCCAGAAGACGGGAGAGCGCACATATTCGACACTATCCAGGCACCTGCTGGGAGTGTGAGCAGGGCCTCTACCATCCCTCGACGCCGGTCGAACCCCGACCGATCGACTATCCATATTACAGCTCGCACTCAACTCCGGTCCATGAGTTCGCTCAGCCCCCTCCGTCCCCTCAGACCCCACGCTATCCCCCCTCAGTCATCCAAGATGTCCACGTCTCCCACAGCAGCCGTCCACTGGCACGAACCAACCGTTCCAACTCCTACCATTCCAACAGCCGACCGGTGAGCTACCACGGCGGGATGCCGGGCATGAATGGCATGATGTACAACGTGCCGGCTCATATGAGCCACTACGAACACGGGCCTCCACCATCCTCGTCGGCGTATTCTAACGGCCCATCCTATTCTTCCTCTTACTCGCAGCAACCCCATTACTATCCGGGCATGCCCGACTTCATCCCTCCCGCTCCGCCCTCGGACACTTACCGAGAGCGATCCGAGTCCAGGAGCCGCGAGCCCGCTCCTCGACGAGGTTCCATATATGGACCACCCGTGGTCGACTACGATCCTCCCACGCCAACTGAGTATGATGGAGAGCCTTTGGGAAGAACATCGTCACGCGAGCCTCGGTCGCGACCGTCGCATGGGGTTTACGATCGTGACGAAGACTTTTACCGCATGCCACCCCCTCCCTTGAAGCACAAGACGGCGCCGCACATCATCCAGAAACGGCCGGATCCACCACGCAAGTCGGCGACCACGGCGTCCGTCACTTCGGAACGTCGTTCGTCTCGAAACTTTGACATGTCCGATTTGGATGCTGCGCTGCCCGACCACCATTTCCGTCGCTTGTCCCGCGAGACCATGGTTCCGGAGCGAAGCCACAGCATGCGCGACACCAGAAGAACCACCTCCTACCACCAGGAAACACGACCTTCCCGAATCGCCATCGAGGGCGCTCGTCGTCGGCGGACGTCGGTCTACCACTACGATGGCGGAGAGATCGAAGACAAGCAACGGGAAGCGGAGGAGTACCAGGCAGCCAGAAGCAAGCCGGTGCCCCTGACCGCCGACGCCCTGTTCAAAGCTAAAGCCTCGTCGCAGCGGGCCGAGAGTGACAGTGGAAGTCAGAAGAGCCGTTCCAACAGCAGTCGTGGCAGTGATGCTCGTACTCGAGATGGCAGTAACGTTGGTTCCAAGCCGGAAGAGGACAACAACATTGTCATGACCATGAACGGCGTAACCATGAGCTTCACACAGGAGTCTGCGGCGGGTAAGCGAATCAGCGTGCGAACGGGTGAGACAGGTCAGGTCGAATTGAACATTGAGGGCAAGCGACCGAAGAAATACCTGACGGCAGGTCGCTCGGACTACACTGGCAGCAGTGGGAGGAGAGAACTGGAGGACGTGCGACGCCCTACCATTGAAGACGTGAGGCGCCCGATCGAAGACTTGAGACGCGCTCGGGACGACCGTCGAGAACGGGCAAGCAGGCGCTCCAGCCGCTCCACCTACAGCAGCCGAGGTTTTCTGGACTGAAACGTGTTTGTCACGAGATCTCTTCGTTTTTCCTTTCCGGTGTTTCTGGTTTCTCCCGCAAAAGCAGTGATGATAAGAGCTTGGTCGTTTAGGAGAACAAAAAAAGCATGTCGTTTTGGCGGATACAAAAGTTTTGTTACTTCTAGGGTCTGGCTCTGTGTTTGGAAAACAGCAAGCGTCTGCAATAAAACCGAGTCCTTTTTCTTTCAACATGAGATTCTGGACTGGCGACGCTGGGTCGCGAATTCCACGATTTGCAATGGGAGGCTTTTTGTTTTCGTCTTTTTGGTTATATTTTGGGGGAAAAGAAGGGCGGGTTTGCACATGACTCCGACCGATCGCGTCCAACACGGTGGCATGATTGTACGATTCTGATGACCTGCAATGACTGATTTGATTTGATGTCCCGCTTCTGTTATGATGTTGCCCATGCCTGTTCTGCAAGTGCCATGTACAATCTTCCTTGGGGATGATACTTTATTCTACGTGTCTGCTTTCGCCTTTGTTGGTACTGAAAAAGTGGGTAGGGAATCGGCGGAGGAACAAGATATACCCATTTCGCAGTATAGTGATGTGATGTTCTTTGATATTGTTTCCATTTAGCTCTTGGTCATTTTCGTTGGTGTGCGTCTTCTTCCATTCTCGTATCGTAGTTTGGCTGTTGTGATCGTTCATCCGTCCTCTCAACCTTTTTCTTCGACCTTTCCTCATTCTCTGTACCCCATACCTGTTGTCCGTCCACCCTTCTGTATTCTTCTGTTGCTGTTTTTCATTGCGACGTTGAATCGGCATGTCTTCAACGATCTTCATGCCTATCCCCAGCCCTGCGTCATATGCTGTACACAGTAGGTCTTGTTGTTCGACTTTGACAGTTCGACTCAAGACATGGTGTGTTTTACGCTGTTGTGTTCGTGAATTGTTTTCAGAATTAGATAGATAGCGCGAACAGCCGATTGACAGTCACTTATTACGGTATTGCCAACTTTTCTTTTAGGTTTTTTATTTTTTATTTTTCTAGAACAAGCGGTAAACGATCGGCAAGGTACGACTGCATCTCGAATCTTTTACTTCTTCTACTGCAGGTAATTTTCATAGATGGCTAGATTCGCGACGCTTAGCCTGGTGGGTAAAAACCACCATTAAGATCCGCACTAGCAAGCAAACAGCCCATGCTAAGATAAGGATAGCGGCGGCTGCGGGGAGTTGCCCGTGACAACGCCAAGCCCACAACAACACGCCCAAACGGGGCCGACAGCGTCATCCCCAGCCTCGCCAATTTCCATTCGGTCAACCTCCCCATTTTCTCTCGTCTGCTCACCCCAGATGTGACGCTAGTTATCTTTCTGGGAAGGGACTGCTTTCTCAAGCCGCTGTTTTCTTGCCGTCCCTCTTTTTCTACAGTCTAATCCTACCCGGCTGAGATACGAGCAGCAGTATCTGGCACATTCCACTCTTTGAAGAGTCTCAACCTTATCTGCTTCTCAGGAATCTGGGACCAGTGAGTGCTGTTCTACAGGTCCGTTCTCTACATTCTTTGGCAACCTTCCTACCTGGAATGGCATGCTGACATAGTGCAGGGTCCGTCTTGAGCTGCGTGCTCTCGACAAACTCTTGTCTCTCTCCCATCATGGCTCCCATCCACCGCGTGGGGAGCATCCCCGAGATTCCAGCCGAACCTCTCGTCGATCGAGATGCCCTCCACATGGACCTCACGTCATCGAATCTCGACGTCACCCGGCGTGCCATCGAGGTCACACACACGCTCAGCGGCCGATCACCCACCAAAACCTTCGTCCCAGGCAAGGGCGCGGTCGACCCCCATAACATCAACATGGGCGGGCTGATGGCCCTCTTCGCCCTGCTGGGCGCCGCCTTCGTGCTGGCCGCGATCTGGTTCTTCTTCTGGGCCAAGAACGGCGGGTTCGTCTGGCGAAAGGGCGATTGGGAGGACTACAAGTCGACGGTTCTGCGGCGCAAGGGCCCCGACGGACGCACGCTCAGCAACGCGACCAAGAGCACGCGGTTGGGCGGCGGCAGCGTCGTCGGAAAGGGTTACAGCGACGACGGCCTCACCGTCACCGATAGTCTGGCGTACACGGAAACCGGCACAGCCGTGACGGAGGAAAAAGAAGAGCCCGGACGACGCAAGCGTCGACTCAAGGAGAGCGCCAAGCAGAAGCTCATGCGCCGCCGCAAGGAGGAGCGGTGGGAAGGCGAGCGCGACGACGACGTCCGCGCGTATCGCAACGAGAAACCCGCCCGCGTGGGCGGCATGAATCGCGAGCCGGACGGCACGTACCACGGCAGCGACTACGATCTGTCCAACCCGCCCAGCTACTACCAGGAGAGCGAGATGAGCAGCGAGGTGCGCGATTACGCCTACGACGACCACAGACACCACCAGCAGCAGCAGCAGCGGCACTCGCGCACGGTGTCCGGGTTCTCCTTCACCGCCGGCAGCGAGGACGTGTTGAGCCAGGCGACCGAGGAGCACCGGCTCCGGGACCCGTCGCAGCGCAGGAATAACCGGCGGAGGGATCGCGACGAAGGAGGGCGCCAGCAACGTCGGTCGCATGCTCCTCCTCTTCCGTCGTCGTCGTCCCGGCAGGGCAGTCCGCGCAAGCAGCGCGAGAGCCGACGGTCCGACGCGGGGCGGTACACGGAGCCGTTGGATTTCTCGTCGGCGGGGACGCGGTCGGAGTATCAGTATTCGAACGTGGAGACGGACGACGGATCGGGGACGAAGAGCTACCATCACCCGATCCCCGGGCTGTCGAAGGGGTATCGCCGGGATGGCGGCGGGCGGCGGAAGCGGAGGGATAGTTTGAGTGATAGCGATGGGGAGGAGACGAGGATGTCGTAGACGACGGTGGTTTTCGGTCGCATACTGGATGGGATGATGACATGGGATGTCACCTTCGTACCAATGATCTTCTATGTTAAGGCGATGGATATGGACAATGTAAATAATACACGTACACTGCAAGGATGAAGCGCATGGGATATGATACGTTATGGGATATGACACGAGTGCAATGGGCTTGGAATGAATGGGATTGCAATGGAATAGGAATATGACATGGACAATTGTTAGATTATGAATGACATTTTTTTCCGGCTTTTTTCATCTTTCGTTCGATTGACATGACTTTGGCTACACTATATCCTCTATTCCAAGAATTAGGGCTTAATATCGCAGCTATTATTCCTCCCTGAATCATTTACAACGCCATGGGTAGTTCCCAGTGACAGTAAAATCTCTGGTGAGTTGACCATAAAGAAATTATTTTTTTTATCTTTCCCTGACGTCAAACCACTCCACGTTGTCTGTCTGTCTGTCGGACGAGACAAACCATATCAACTTCGCCGTCTACCCCTTTCTCGAATTATTTAGTCGGCGACCGTCAAAATCGGCGACGTTGGATTCGGAACTTTCAAAGAATGGAGACGGAACGGTGGGGAACACACAGAGTTCCATCGTCGATTGGGATTCGCTACCACCCGTTCCAATCGGGGACCATTTCTTTGGTGGGGAATTGTTAATTAGGTACTCCGTATTCGCTTCGCTGCATTAAGTTTAGCCTCGATTCTCCCGACCGGGGTATCGGTTTCTTAATTTTCTTGTGGACATTCTTTCGTTCTAGAGCCCGATCAGCCCTACCTAACTAGTACCTACCGAGTACATTGTCATCCATGGAGGACCACGGATCGTTCGGAGTGTACCGAGTTCCATCATGTCGGGGACCCCGGGGTCTTTTCTTTGCTTGCTTACGCCCTGGCACAGCCTGCAGATAATGTTATCCCCTCTGATAAGCTGCATGCTGACTGTTGACCCCGGGGAAAGATTATAAGTAAGTAAGCTGGGCACTCGATGGGGGGCTGAAAATCGTTTCTGGTCTATTCTTTTTCTTTTCCCTCTCTCTATCACAGGGTTTCATTTCATTCCATCACATTCGCACCTCTTCTCGCCATGCTCGACAAGGACCTCGAACGAGACGGCGCGGGCCAACTCTTCCTGAAGAACAACACCGTCCGCGATTTCTCCTGGAACGGGCTGACCGTCACCGTGAAGGATCGCCAGACGAAACAACCCAGGGATCTGATTAATGATATTAGTGGATATGTCAGTGGGGGTGAGTTTTTTTTCTTCTCCGTCTTCTACGGGGGAAGACGTTTGTTCGGTGCTGGCTGACATGGACGTTTCGAAACGACAGGCGAACTCGTCGCCCTCATGGGCCCCTCGGGCTGCGGCAAAACCACCCTCCTCAACGTCCTCGCCCGGCGCGCTGCAGCGTCCAGCGCAAAGGTCGCCGGTGATACCTTTGTGAACGGGGCCAAGGTCGATAAGGATGCGTTCGGAAGGATCACCTCGTACGTCGAGCAGGAGGATGCCTTGATCGGGTCGTTGACCGTGCGGGAGACGTTGAAGTTCGCGGCGGATTTGTCGTTGCCGAGGTATCTCTCTCTCTCTCTCTCTATATATATATATATATACCTTTCGAAACGAGACTAATATTGATTGTGGCGAAACGACAGGAAAGTATCCAAAGACCAACGCCTTGACCGCATCGACGCGCTCCTCCACGCCTTTGGAATCCAGAACCAAGCCTCGACGCTGGTCGGCACCCCTATCCGCAAGGGCATCAGCGGCGGTCAGAAACGTCGCGTCAGCGTCGCGAGTCAGTTGATCACTTGCCCGAAAATCCTGTTCCTGGACGAACCCACCAGCGGGTTGGATTCCACGGCCAGCTTCGAGGTGATCAATCATGTGAAGAACTTGGCGGTGGAGAATAATGTACGCTCATCAAATCAAATCAAATCACAACCCAAAAGCTACTGGATGATACTAAAACGAATAGTTGATCATCATCGCGAGCATCCACCAGCCATCCACGACGACCTTCCAGCTCTTCGACAAGCTGCTCCTGCTTTCGCAGGGGAAAACATGTTACTTCGGCCCCGTGACGGACGTCGAATCATACTTCAGCCACATCGGCCATCCCATCCCGTCCAACACGAACCCGGCCGAGTTCCTGCTGGATCTCGTCAGCGCGGACTTCGCCGCCAGCGACGAGGAGGCGGAGGAGGGTGGATTGGTGAAGAAGATCCAGAATGCGTGGGCCAAATCCGCGAATGCGGAGGCCGTGAGAGGCCAGATCGAGGCGAATGTCGACTCCTCCGTCGAGAAAGATGGCAAGAGGCTGCTGGCCATGGACGAGCTGAAGAGGCCGGGGATGTTGACCATCGTCATGTCGTTGCTGCATCGGTCGTTTATCAAGAGTTACCGCGACGTGGTGGCGTATGGGATTCGCATTGCGATGTACATGGGTATGGCAACAGCAACAGTTGCAATTCACTATCTTTGGAGACTAACGGCATGAAATATTAGGGCTGGCGATCATGATGGGCACCGTGTGGCTGCGCCTGCACACCGAGCAGGAATACATCCAGCCTTTTATCAACGCTATCGTATGTTTACCTTTGAACTTTTTTTTCTCTTCATCCGTCTTACTAAATCAACGTAACGCCCAGTTCTTCGGCTCGGCATTCATGTCCTTCATGGCCGTCGCCTACGTCCCGGCCTTCCTCGAAGACCGCGCCACCTTCGCCAAAGAGCGTGCCAACGGGCTTTACGGGGCGACCCCGTTCATCGTCGCCAACTTTATCATCGGCTTGCCTTTTCTCTGTAAGCACAAGCCCTACAACCATTAAATCTTTCTTTAACTAACGCAACATTGAACATTACATACAGTCCTCATATCCCTCCTCTTCTCCATCGTCTCCTACTGGCTCTCCAACTTCCAACCCACCGCCACCGCCTTCTTCACCTGGGTCATGTGGATCTTCCTCGACCTGGTCGCCGCCGAATCCCTGGTCGTGCTGGTGACCTCCCTCTTCCCGAACTTCGTCATCGCGCTGGCCCTGGTCGCCTTCGCCAACGGCCTGTGGATGAGCGTCGGCGGCTTCCTGGTGTCCCCGACCATTCTGAATCCGTTTTGGAAGTATGTCTTTCATTATATTGATTATCAGGTATGGCACCTTCGCCTTCACTTGCCCCCTTCACTAAGACTGTCGTTACGAAAAACATTCAGAATAATGGGGAAACGGCGTTATGGGAAACGGCGTTATGCTAATCAAATCCTTCGGTGGCGGCAGGCATACGTCTTCCAAGGCATGATGGTGAACGAATTCTCCGATCGTATCTACTCGTGCGGAACCGCATGCCAGTGCATGTACCAGACCGATCTGGCCGGGCAGTGTCAGATCCGCGGGTCCGGGGTGTTGCGCACGTATGGGTATGCCGAGGGCAGGACGGGCAAGTGGGTGGGCATCCTGGTGGGGATTATTGCTGTGTATCGCTTGTTGGGGTGGGGTGCGTTGATGGTGAGGAGGTCGTAGCCTTTTATATATATATATGCTATCTTGAGGATTTCGGGGGGGATACATTTCTTTTGTGGGCTTTTTTTCTTGTGTGTGTGTTACTAGTTACTACTGTATAGATTTGTAATCCAGAGTCAGCATTGTATTCGCTATTATTCTTTGTTCAATAGAAACTAGAATGTGCACCCTAGGAGACGAGACCAATAAGGAATCTCAAAGTCACTAGGTTCATTTCTAGTTGGAGAGTGGCTCACAACCCAGCGTTAGCCAACATGGACTCGCAAAGGCTACCCTGTATGGGCGAGAGGTTAGAGTGATCACGCTCGAAGCATGCTGTCCTCGACATAGATGCAGAAGAGCCTTTCTCCCGCAGAGGGGACTCGGGAGCATTTGTATTCACTCGTGCCATGGAATTCGTCGGTCTAATCTTTGGTGTCCACGATGTCTTGCCAGTTTCGTACTTTACTCATGCCATCGACCTCTTCGACGATATAAAGAGGGTTATCGGCGCGACTGGTGTGAGGATCATGATGCCGAAATTTTGAAAGAGCCGAGACCGGCACACGCACCCTGCACACCACACACTCTGGGCTGCTCAGTGAGCAAAAGGCGGCCCTAAGTTGGGCCGAAAAAGGAAAGGGAAAGTCCATGGAAAGTTTTCCGCAGGAAAACTATACAAATAGCTATTCGGCGCGGTCGTATTTTTGGATTTTAAAAGATAATCTCTCTTCAATATAGGAACCCTGGTTACGGAAGGCATTCGTACTGGCGAAGGAGACCTTGACTTTAATCCTGAACTGCTGGAAGAGATTGCTGCTGCCACTAAAGAGAAGAATCGTCTTTACCAATACCACTATGACCGAGCTCTACGCGCCAGTCCCACCGAAGAGTATCGGACTCGCCAGCAGTGCACCAATGCGAAGCAATAGCATGGTATAAAAGCCAGGGAAAAAGCAGCAGTGGCGGCCAAGGTCTACTATTGTGCCGTCTTCAGGGTCTCTTGTCGTGATAATGCTTCCCTCAATCGCCACCAGATAACTGAACGCCATCTCAAGAAGACTGAAATGGGTGATGAAGACTACCACTGTCCTCGGGGCCATCTCAATAACAGAACAGGAAACGCCAAGCGACTAAAAGCCAATCGTGTCAGCTACAAAACGAGGCGATAAGACTCGAAATCCAATGAAGAAGTAGGAATTCTTACACTTGATTACTGAGGATGAGCGCTACTAATGACCTGTAGCTACGTCTACTGAGTTTGTCCTAATATTTCTAGATGATGTGTCACTGCCCATGATGTCAACCGCCAAGCACAATCTTCCTGATCCCTTTAAATCTCACCAATTAAATGAATATTCGTTGCACCCGAGTGAGCCTCGCCCCTGAAGGCTAAGCCATGGGGCTGTGTAATTCAGGGACACGTTATATATTAGAAAAACCAGGTGCGCCGTTCATCCCATCATTCGACCACCTCTGAGAAACTAACCAAGTATTATGGGTCAGCTTTGGGACTACATTGAAAGAGATGCGCCAAAACGAGATTGGGACGAGTTCAACGTTTTTGCCATCGACGAGCAATTCGAATCTGAAAACAAGCGACAATGCATGGAAAATGTATTTACAGCCCCGGAGCTCTCTGCTCCAGAGTCATATCCAGTCACTTCCAATCTTTTGCCGATAAGCCAATTTGGTGACCCTGAAGTGATCCTCCGACCGGAGGATATCTGGGGTAGCTTTCAAGATGATCAGCCTATGAGCAACCCTGAGCCCATGGATACCTTCTTCGACTTCGAAAGTGCTCAAATAAAAACAGTGCTTCCTCCAGATCTTGTCGAGCAATCCTTTCGAACACCAGATTCTGGATACAATTATCCAGATGTGCAGAACGAGACGATTTTCACCTCTCAGGACCCTTCAGGAAAGGAAGATCTCTCTCCCCAGAGCCTTCCCAATAAGTCCTATGATGTCTGTTTTGGAATGGTTAGTGACGCATTCCAATCCCACACTTACAGCAGAACTGACATGTGTAGGTTATGAGCGCATCTTGTCACAGTTTACCTGAGGAAACTGGAGACTTCATTTCAGTGAACGTGAAAGTATATGGAGATCTTTTAAAGCTTTATGGTGGCAAGTCAAACAAGAATGTTGGTGTGCTAAACTCACCAGCATTGGGAAGACTTGCACGCGAGTTCACAATTACTTTTTCAGCCAAGTGCGAGAAGCCAAAAGAAGACAAAGACAAGAGGCAATCGCTGGGCCACAAGGAAACCCTAATACACGTTGTGATATACGGACTTTACGAGAATATAGATGCGGTTGGAAGTATTCTCTCAGATAGCGGTCTGTTTCTTCAACATCCAGCTCAATGTGACACGTCCGTGCCTTACGAAAATCCTCAATTCTTGTTAGCCCCAGGGGCTGAGATTTTAAAACTTGAGGACCTAGCCACTGAATCTGTCTCAACTCTAACGACTCTGGAACAGCGCTTGGATAAAAGCTGGGCTACTGAAGTATTCCAAACTTTTGACACTGTGGATGGTCCAGCCACATTTGCCCCTGTTGAACCAAGCCCCCGCTTGCAGACAAAGCTCAAAGAGTCAGTGAAGTAGCCTTGAAAGTCTCTTGTTTTACAGTGCTGACAACCTATCAGGCATCAAATCAAAGCACTTGCTATGATGACCGAAAAAGAGCGTGGTGTCGTTGAAGGGGTAGATTTCCCATCTTTATGGGAGATTCTGTGTGACTTTGACGGTAACGTCAGGTACATCTCCTGAGCATGTTTCAGAAGATTCATTCATTCAAGCTCACCCCATCTACCTCTGCAGGTATCGACATACAATCACGGGGATAACAAAGAATACACGTCCACCACCCCTCGCTGGTGGCATACTGGCTGATGTAAGTCATAACCCTCGATGTAAAGATTTCCCTCTCTTATACATAGCAGGAAATGGGGCTTGGCAAAACACTGAGTGTACTGGCCCTCATTGCTTGGTACCTTGACAACTTGTCTTTCGAGACGGCAGGACCAAGCGCGACACTCATCAATGATCATCACGACTTCATCCAGTAAGTCGCTCGAGCTATTTTTTCAAGAACCCCCTACTGACTTTGAGAAGCAATTCCTGAATGGCAACAACAGATATCACGGTATTATCGCTGCTCTTCATTCGCGTCCTTTGCACTATATCTGATTATACATATAGACATTTTCGGCCAGGGCAGATCCGCACGGCTGTGTATCATGGCTCAAATCGACACAAGCAGTCATCAGGACTGCTAAACAATGACATCGTCATAACAACATATGATACGTTGCGCCACGAATGGTCGAGCGGTTCAGCAAATAGTATTCTTTTTTCTGATTCAGAGGCATGGGCTCGGGTCGTCCTTGATGAAGGTGAGACTTCCAGCCAGCGTAATAGGAGACAAATGCTTTGTCGTTCCCCTTATTGATCGCTCTCAATATATAGCTCATCATATCCGCAATCGTTCCTCGAAAACTTTTAAAGCGACATGCGAACTCCGCGCTTGGTATCGGTGGTGCCTAACAGGAACTCCGATTCATAACCGACTGGACGACTATGCAGCACTCCTTTCTTTCGTTGGAGTGCCTCCGTTTACCGGTCCGTTTGGGATGACCTCATTTGAGGAATGGGTGAGCGCTCCCATACATTCTCATGGCAGACAACACTCACAAGGCCTTCAACGCTTGAGAAAGCTGGTTGCTGCGACCTGTCTGCGACGGACAAAGGATCATGTGCAAGATCAAGTGAAGCTACCGTTGCGCATTGAAAAAGAACAGCTCGTTGAGCTAGATCCGGCGGAGCAGAGTCTATACGATTTTTTCAAATCCCGAGCTTCTTCTTCCCTCGTCGGCGGCGGGAACTTCACTCAGCGGTCCGACGAGGTGGATAAGACGGCGCGTTGGGGAACGATCCTCTCTTTGATCAACTGTTTGAGACTCGTATGCAACCACGGGGAGCGGCTTTTACCTGCCGCTGCATTAGAGTTATGGAAGAACAACCAGAATGCGTCGGCCATCGATTTACACTTTGACGAAGAAAAGGATCTTCTTAACTCTGAAGGAAGCGATGATGATCCACCACCGATTGATCATACATTTAGTTTGCCATTGACTCCAATGCTGCCAACTGCAGTGATGGAAGCTAATTATCGGCCTTCGTCGAAAGTCAATGCACTATTGAGCAATCTTCAGAACGAGCAACGTGGCAACCACTCGCTCTCTGAAGGAGCGCCTGTCAAGAGGCAAGTGAGAACCTCATCTAACGGCAATCCTCATATTTTGCTAAACTCTTACCCCCTATATTACAGCGTCATTTTCAGTTTTTGGACGAAAATGCTCGACCTCCTCGAAGTCGCACTGCGAGCAAACAATTTTGTCTTCCAGCGTATCGATGGCCAAACATCCCTCGAGAACCGGTCTGCGGCTCTCGAAAAGGCTACAAGAAGATCCATCGTGCACAGTGATGCTCGCTAGTATTGGCAGCGTTGCCGAAGGGTGTGTGTGTCATTTATATAATATTCTTTCTCTCTTGTGGTTTTCCCAATGAGCTGATTAGCCATGCCATTTTTAGAGTTGATCTTACGGCAGCCAGCCGTGTACATTTGGTCGAGCCACACTGGAATCCCATGGTTGAGGCACAGGCTCTCGATCGAGTCCACCGCATCGGTCAAGTTCGTGATGTAGCCATAACCCGCTACATTGTGAGAGACTCTATTGAAAAGGTGAGCATCTTCGCCTTCCTCTTTATGATCAAAATCTTTCTGCTTAAGTGTACTGGTGGCTCATACTTGCTTTTTCATGAATTAGTACGTTCAGGAGATTCAAGAAACCAAGTTGAAGTTGGTTCAACAATCATTTGGTGATGAGAATCCGGATCAATCAGCTCTCAGAGAGGGTCAGTTTCAGGTAAGTGGCCTCTTCACCTAAAAAAATTATTGTTTCAAACAGTATCATTGACAAAGCCACAAGAAATTGTTGGAAATGCTAGTATAAAGTAGCGTGTTTGTGTTGAGAATATAATATAGACAGAGACAGAACAAAGATACCAATCTTCGAGAAGACCAGGTCAAACCTTGAATATAGAAATTCTGCAAAGCGAGCCAAAAAAATATATACGAAATATGTTAATTCCCGGCTTTTCAGACCGAGAAGCGCTCCCGGCATGGCTTCTCATGAGTAGAGGCGAGACACCATCTCACCTTGCGAGTTATTGGATCGCTGTTCTGCAGCCCATTTCACAAGCTCATCCCAGGTCAATCCTAGCCATTTTGAGATCCCCTTTGCTCCCAATTCCATGGCAGCAGTTCTTGGCTCATTACCCTTGTATCTTCGAAAGGAAGCGTTCGGGTCTGCTCCTGCAAGGAGGAGAAGTCTCATTGTCTCAGCAGCTTCCCTAGTCCTTTTTGCCGCAGCTAATAACAACGGAGTTTTGAAGAACCCAGACATTGTTTTCGATCTGAAGTCCACATCTGCGCCGCTGTCGAGTAGCGCTCTTGCTAGTGAAACTGAGCAAGTCGAGGAAGTTACAGACCTCAATGCACGGCTCAAGTGATCCTTCGTTAGATGGCCAAGTGAAGCCTGCTCGCTCAACACACTCGCAAGTCGCTCTTGTTTGACTGGGTCCTTCACCTTCTCAATCACGAATTCTGTAGTAATCTCAGGCAACCTGCCCAACTTATGGTCGAGGAGATGCATTTTCCATATCTCAAACACTTCAGCGGATTCTGCATTTGCCCCGAGATACAAGTAATCGTTTCCTCGACGACTAACGTCCTTTAACAATTTAGGAGCAACCCATTCCAGAATTTCAATATTTTCGCCTTTGATAGATTCATTGGCACACATACGGAGCAACTGTTGATGATGATCCGAAGCCCACGTATACAAGCGACACTGCAACATTTGCACCGAATCCCACGTATCCAAGAGACACTGCAACATTTGCAATGACCCAGAGAACGCAGCCTCCTGAAGAAGCGTTTCCCGCGGAATTTTTTTCAGTCTCTTAAACCGCGGGCACAGTGCGCTCACTTCAGCAGTCATGCCCATTGCAATCATATCAGACAAGAGCGGTATGAGTTCATCCTCATCAGGATTTTGGATTAGCTGGATTGGCTTGGGAGGTGCATTAGTATGGCAATTTTCCGTGTGCCTGTCCAATTGACCTCGGGACGTGAATCCGAGCGTTGAAAAGTCGCACGATGGGTGTGGGCACTTGTATGCACGATCGTGACTCCTACAATGTGCATCGCGATTGGATCTAGTTTTAAATGCGATCTGCTGAGATTGGCAGATAGCGTATTTGCACCTGAATAGGCGCTCCCCGTAGAGCTTTTTTAACTTGGGACAGCTGCAACTGACCACATGATTTTTTCCTGGGCACAAAAGGGACTCGAAGTGCTGATAGATGCCCAGCGAAGCGTATGACAAAATGAATGGATCCAGGTTTGTCCATGAGTCATCTGAAGCAGGGCTTGTGGTTAGCAGGGCCATATCTTCTCTTGCCAACGATCCAAGAAGACAGACTCGAGGATACATACCTTCGTCTTCTTCAAATTTCCAGTTGCCCACGTCCATGTGGCGAAATTGAAGCTCTTGGTGCAGAAGCTTATGTATGTGCGGCGCGTTCTCTCTGAATACTTCATACTCATCATTTCGTAGAGAGTCAAGGTCTGCTGCGGCCTCGTAATCGCCGTTTTCACATTGGTAAACAAAGCGATCTAGTGCATGAATCAAGGTTTCTGGTGGAGATTGATTGCGCAGGAGTCTTGCGCATCTTCGGACTATCTCTATCCACTGAGTGGCAGCAAACCAATGCAAGCGATATGAACGTGACAGTATGTTCTGCGTGATCTCATCAGATTCAAGCTCGATGTCGAATATGTTGAAAGACAAATAATTGAGGCAGGTCCTGGCCATTTCGAGATTGGCTTCCAATGCTCGAACAAACGGATCGGCTTGCTTGTCAAAGAGGTATCTCTCTTTATTAGCTACGAGTCCGTAAGTGGAAGTTCAAAAAAAAACTCATTCCTTGACGGTAAAGTGTACGAAGTATACGTAATCACCTGAAGTTTCGACAATCGGGCCAAATAGCTGAACAATATTTAGCGAGCTCTCGGATCGGGGCAATTGAACTTCGCGGTCAGGGTCAAGACTCAGTGCAAAGCTGAGCTCCTGGAGTTTGAGTGGAACTGGAGAGCATCCTATCCAGCCCAGGGCTCGTCGAGACATCGCTCTTAATGAGGGTTGCAAATCATTGAGACGCTGGAGAACACGGGCATACCTTGAATGAAGATTAGTGCTGATCATTCACACTAGGGCAGGGTGGAAGTCTCTTACGCTTCCTCCAAGCTTTCTGGGAGAACCCTCAGTTCACTTTGAATCAAGTCGAAAGTGTGGTACATCTGGATGTTGTCCATGATGATCCTTGCGTAGATGAACATGCCTAGAACCAAAAGCTTTAACAATTTGTTGTAACCAATCTCCATGGGTAGATTTACCTTAGCTTTCGCCGATAGCGGAGCTAATAGCTTCTTGATCTCTGAGCAAGCCCCTTCGTCGAAGCCCGGTTGACCGAGCCACCTTTCACTTATGACAGAGACATATGCCTGGATGCACCCCCGATTTTTGTCGTCGACGCGAATGATCTTCGGGATGGCTTTTTTTAACACTGTAGCAATTTCATCTTCTGTTCTACTGCTGATCAGAAGTCTTGTTTCAGCCGAACTCTTCAAAGCCTCCAGAAGCTCGTTTAAGGTTTCCGCGCGCTCGCTTTCAGGAATCTCATCTAGACCGTCAATGATTATGTAGGTCGGACCAACACATTCGAGTAGGGCTGTCAAGGTTTCGCGAGCAAATCTAGTGTTGCTTTTCAAGCTCCTTTGACTTGATTGAAAAGTATCAAAGAGCTTGTCCCGCAGGTCTTGTTTGAGGGATTTATCAAAGTGATCGACGCCGATGACAAGTTGAAAGATCAGGGAGTGTATAATTGAGATTGTCGAGACATTTCCTTGCTTGTAGCTCAGGAATGCAAATAACGTCGTCTTTGACAGGTTTCTTAACTTGTCCACGACGATGGATGAGATGTGGGTTTTGCCTGTCCAGAGAATCGCCCTTTTAGTATTTTTACCGAATCATTGCGAAGACATAGGACGCACCTGCTCCGGGTATCCTTTGCAGCCAGACAAGCCTCGTTGATGCATCACTCGAATCAAACCATTCTTTCAACGCCTGCTCCCTTTGTAGCCAACGTCCGGTTCGTTCACAGGTCGTTCTTTGCAGTCTATCTAGCTCGTCGTCATATAGTTTCGGCGAAATGTAGGTCACGATGTTGTTGAAGTTTTGGCATTCTTGGAACTCGAAGTTTTGCTGCCATCGATTCATGTCTGCGATTCGGGCCTTATGCGCTTCGCTGATGTGCTCCAAATTCACTTCTTCTGTCATCAACAGACAGTGCCGCTCAATGCTGCTGACCACGACGTTGATTTTGGCTCTATGCCTTGGCCAGACGGAGTCGAATACAAATACCCAGCCTACCCAAATTAGTGCCTTAACTTCGTCATAGGACAAGAGGTTCATACGCTTCGCCGTGAAGAAATTCAGCGCAATCTCGTAGAAGTCCAAAATGTCCCTGTAGAACAAGACCAAAACATCGGCGACTCGGGTGCTCTCCTCAAAAAGCATTGCATAGGCCTCGAATAGCGGCAACTTGTTCCCAATGACAGCAGACTGTGTCAAATTGTCCGACATTTGCAAGAGGAGCTTGATAGGCCCCCAGATCAACGCCAGAATTTCGGGCTTGGCCTGCATAAACACCTCGATGACGTTTGCGTATTGCTTCAGTCGGTCCAAGTACGGGCTGATTTTGTGGAGGTTTCGTAGGCCATGGCGTTTGCTTTGATCACGTTGGAGCTGAGTAGTGAAGGCATAGACATCATCTATCGAGGTGATTTTGGAGACGCTATCGAATAGTGAGGGGTCTTTGAGTGAGGACAAGAAGTCTTGTTTGGCGTTCTGGAAGGCATCGGAAAGGCGTGGATCTGTAGACGCCATGATGTTACTTCGAAGACGAGTGAGCTCCTTGGGAAAGCCCATACCTTATTATTGCTCCTCTTTCCCCTCACCGCGGCTCAGCTGGCGGCTCAGCTGTGACGTGCGTGGCAGTGTCCGCATGGAGTTGTCGTATTCGCTCTTTTATTTCTGCGGGCAAATTCTGAGGCAATGCTGGCTCATAGAACTGACCACTTACTATAATGTATTCGTAAGGCATTCTGTGGTCTTTAGTAATTGATGCGAAGGAGGGATTTGTTGAGGAATCAGCCTTGTTTGCCACTGATGACCTGTACCAGGGGGCCGCCGAAGACATGCGGAGCTTAATGCCTCAGGCCGCCTCTAGATTGCACGCGATTTGGTGCCTAAGGCCTCATATCACGTGTTTTTGCTTATGAGCAGCCAATAATATTATAGGATATTGGCCAGCTTCCACCTCCCAGAAACCTTAAATCTAAAATAGACAGCGGAGCAAAGCTCCGCAATCAAACACCGTTATGACTGGGTACCTCCCCGTATCCTGCACGCTCATAGAAGCATATGTTCTTTCCATTGCTCTTTTCAAATTAGTGTGAGCATCCGAGCACAGTTTTCGATCTGTACGCCGATTAGGCGTTTCGTCCACAATTTTTTCTCTGCCGGTTTGAATGAGTGGAACGGGTCCTCTTTGGGAATATTGGTAATAGCCTCCAACAACGCCGAGGCATTGCTCGCCATCTGTGTTTGCTTTGTAGACGATCGGAGGATTGGACTGTAGCTTTTTAAGAGTCATCGGATTTGACTGCTCTTCGTAGTATATATCGCATACCTAAAAGTATTCCTTATTCCTTAGTATTTAAGAATAAAATCTCTCAATGGGAGATGCCTTACCTCTGGTGTGGGATACTCATAGTAGTTGCCGTTCTTATTATAGAGCCCTGGATTTATATGTTTAGCTCGCGCAGGAGCTCAATCAAGGCTTCTACACGGTGTTGCCCAGCCATGAGAATGGGGAGAGGAACCGTTCTCCTGCATGTTCTCAGTATTCATGTTCGCCTTTTTTCTAAGAGAATCCATGATCTGGTCGGAAAATTGCACCTAGTGGATAAATATTAGCAAATAAAATCTCTCATTGGGAGATTCTTACTTACGCCACTCTTGGTATCTTCATGGCATTTGCGGAGGTATGCCTCAACTCTTTTAAGGTCATGGTGACCCCAAGCCGAGTATCATTGGCAAAGCGTCTTACTCCATCAGCCTCGAATTCGTGCTTGAGTTTTTCGGCGTCGGGTCGTATGCAGTTCGATCAGTGCCTGCACGCGGTGCTGCCCGGCTATCAGAATAGGCTGAGGAATCGCCGGCGGTTTGGCGCGGACGATCACCATTTCTTCCATTTTCTCAGTATTAATTTTGGATTTCTTTTTTAGTATGTCGAGAACCTATTCGGAAAATGGGACCTAGTGGATAAATATTAGTAATTAAAATCTTTTATTGAGAGATTCTTACTTACTCCAGTCTTCGCGTCTTTATAGGATTTTCTTAAGTAGGCCTTAAACTCGCTTGACGTTATAGTGACCCCAAGCCGAGTATTATTAGTGAACCGTCGAACACCGCCGGTCTCAAACTCGTGCTTCAGTTTATCCACATTACCGCATTTAATCTCTCGATTATTTCCAGTCTTCTACTGTCGATTAAGGTGTCTGATATCTAGGACGACGGTCCCTAGATATGCAGCTCTAAGCTGGCATGTATTTCGTCATCTCTGACTTTTGGATTGATGAGTGTTTGTGTCTGTTTGGCCTTCTTAGCCGCAGCCCTTTTTATCTCTCTGCTTAGCAGACACATCCCCTTTGACCCTAGGTAGTTGTGACATAAAATCACGACACGCCAGTTACAAGCCCACCAATCCCGCATACTTGGCGCTGGACAGATGTAAAAGAAAACTCGGGTCTCTCCTCGGAGCAGCTCGTGAGTGAATATTCCAATTACCTTACCAAATGACTCTTCTCGATATTTAATAAAGTCCCCTTCCGCGATGGTAGTGCGAGTGCGTGTGTCTCTAAAAACCAGTAGTATGTCAGTTACAGGTCTACCGGATATAATTATACTTCAGAGCTAAGTGACATTTGAAAAGCATATTACCTGTTGATGAAGCTCATCTTTCGGAACCCTTTTATTGGTACGGAGCCTGGTTCAGAGACAAAATGCTTGCCATAATCAGTGGCGTATGCATGGCGAAGCGATTGCAAGGTTGGATGTGAGGGAGTGAGAGTTGAGAGACGAATGGGAATATTAGATCTCAGAATAGATTCGGATGGGTGAGACTGAACTGGAGACGATGATATCCGAGTGTAAATTCAATCCTTGAGTTGACATAAACGCCTAACGAAAATGCTGGTGTTGGAAACAAAGGCACGAGCAATCGCATTTGTAACAGCCAAATGCGAAACCGCGCAGTCGCCCGCACAGCCAAACATTCGTTAGACTCCGTCGCAAGAAGAAAGTTGCCCAACACTCGTTGGTATTCGTCGTAGGAAGAAAGTTACTCTATGCACCCATATTAGCACTACCTTCAAAACACCCAGAGAAGCGCTCTTGTTGAACTTGCTTGCATGGGTAAGGAACATACCTCGCAACTTGGCAGAATTGTGGAACCGTGTGCTTTTTCAGACAAAAGTCGCGCTGCGCAGTGAAGAACTGTTCATCAAATTAGCAAGTGTGTCTTCCAAACCGTCAGCGAAAAAGTAAAGACGGCACGCAATAAAATTGTCGCGAGATAAGACGACGACGGAAACGACGCCCTTTGTCGCTGTCGAGTAGAGTCGGTGCAGTAATTATACGTGCTCATGAACCCGTACATGCAATTCAGATCGCCCATATATTGTATGGGCTGGGCGAGGAATTCCCTGAGCTGATTTTCCGATGTGTACTTCGCACGCAAATCCACCCACAAGCGTCCTAAACTCGGGATATTCAAGGTGATCATGAGGTAGCAAACCTTCCCAGGCTTTTTTTCTTCAATCTCTCTGTCAAATGCAAACTCTTGTCATTTTTAACCTGCACAATCACGTAAGTAATCCCGGTCTCTTTCCCTAGGAAGACAGGGATGACCAAGTGCCATTGTAAAAGCTGCCACCGAAACACAATAACGAAAGATAAAACAGAATGTGGGAAGGCCAGCGGAGCGAGGCCTTACAGGCGACGTTGATGATGTTCCATCCATGAATGAAAGCCTGGGCCTCGGCCTGAGCCAGGCTTTTTCCCATCCCCGATATTAGGGCAGTGTAAATGCGGACTTTACACCTCTGAAACAATCATCGCCAGAAATCGCTGACGAACTTTGGATCACGATCGGAAATTATTGCGGCTGGTAAGTTCCATTGGCTGATAATATAGCATTAATAAAGAAAGCCATCGGCCTATTTCTCGGTCGACCACGTTTCTTTGCAGGGTAACGAGCCGGATATAGCGAGTGAACTTGTCAGTAACGAAAAGTAGAGCATCGAAACCCTGACCTGCAGCAAGTCCGGTGATGAAGTCGATGCATAGTGCTTCAAGTACCGTAGAGAGGGTTTCTGACTGGTTGCAACTGTCAGTACGGCTTATAGAAGCGAGGTTTTCATCAGGGACGTTCTTGGAAGTAGCAGAAAAAAGAAGAAATTGAGAAGACGGTATTCAACAAAATGCAATGGAATAGGCCCGGATATGTTGGACCTTGCGATGCTAGACTTTTTTTTTTTTTTTTTTTTTTTTTTTTTTTTTTTTGAGTTTTTTTTTTTTTTTTTTTTTTTTTTTTTTTTTTTTTGTTTCTTTTTTTTTTTTTTTTTTTTTTTTTTTTTTTTTTTTTTTTTTTTTTTTTTTTTTTTTTTTTTTTTTTTTTTTTTTTTTTTTTTTTTTTTTTTTTTTTTTTTTTTTTTTTTTTTTTTTTTTTTTTTTT